>JAAAKG020157293.1:0-30041 GCA_010014905.2 Druon quercuslanigerum | reverse complement strand
TTATTATTTATATCAATAATTATTATTATTATTAAATTTAACGTTTTAACTTTTAATTGGTTATCAGCCTTCTTTTATCAAACAATTATTTGACCTGCAAAAGTAAAAGTAAACACAAAGGACCACGCACTAAATACATTGTAAAAAAGTTCCCGGTCGAATTTTTAAAGTTTTTTTATATTTTTCAGTTTATGCTCTCCTGATAAAAAAATTCTCATATCAAAACTCAAATTATGGACAGTTCTTGTGCTACGACGATTTAAAAGTCAGATTTTTGTAATATTTTTGCCTGTGGAGTGGAATAGATCACAGACTTGTTTTCCACCCTTTGCATAGCGCTCGTGCAAGTTTATGCAGAAAAATAATGGCATGGGCGACCAATGCGATGTAATCGCGTAGGATGTGATAGGCGCGAAGCGTTCGGACAATGCGGGCCGCGTTCATACAATTGCATGTTATCTAGCTTCAAACGTGAAATTCGATTTCTATTATCAAGATGCGTTAGTTATATAAATCGGTTAGGGAGATAGCTAATTTACAAACGCATGAAAAAGGCTGTTTTGGTTTTGAAGATTGCATCCTTAATTCGTCGCAAAGCGCTTAAGTTGAATGTCAAGACAAAAGAATCAATACCCAGCATTGCAATTTGGCACTGATCAACCAATTTATGTCAAGCACTCCAAAGCAATTTTTATTGAATTCTCCTTTTATGCTAACCCTTCCATCCTAACGCTCAACGCTAAGCATTTAATAAAATCACTCACGGAACAAAATAAACTCCCAGCGTGACTGTTTTCGTAACCATAAAGAAAATCAAATAATTATTGTGGAATTGAAGTGTCTCATTAGTGCCAAACAGCAACGCTGGTAGTTGATTTTGTTGTCTGGGTGATTTCTTAAACGCTTAGCGTGGGAGTTAAAGTGAGAGCGTAATGAAGAAATAAGTATTTCTGATAAGACGATTTCGACTAATTGCCTTAAACTTGCTAATCCGACCCAAACAGTGGAGATAATTTTGTTGTCTGGATGCTTTCTTAAACGCTTAGCGTTAGAGGTATACTGAAAGCGTTGTCACAAAATAATAATTCTGTAAAAGGTCATTTAGAGTACTTGAAATACACTGATTGACCAGTGCCAAATTGCAACGCTGGGTAGCAATTCGTTTGTCTGGCCATTCAACTTAAGCGCTTTGCGACGAACTTAGGATGCAATCTTTCAAACGAAAGTAGCATTGTTCGCCTGTGTAATTCTTTTTCTGCATAAACTTGTTCGAGGGAAATTCAAAGGGTGGAGAAAAGTCTGTGATATATTCCACTCCACAGGTAAAAATATATACCAACATCTGACTGTTAAATTGTCGTAGCGCAAAAGCTGCCCATAATTTGGTTTTTGCCGTGAGGATTATTTAATCAGGAGACCACACACTAAAAAATATCAATAACTTTAAAAATCCAACAGAGACCTTTTGTACCGTGTGAAGTTCTTTGGACTCTTTTGAGTAGAATGCTTATTTTATTATTTTTTTTATCCCATTAAAGGTTACATTTTTTCGCTTTGACAGTTTTGTGGTTAAAAATTACGAGGAATTTTTTTATTCATGAAAATAAGCGATAACTGCGTTTCAAGAATATATTATCTATTTACTCAAAGTAACCATTTTATGAAAAATAAATATTTGACTTTCCAAAATGAAGGTAAAATATAAGTTCGACTTTTTTTATAGAAGGACCTTTTTTTAAAAAAGTTGTATAGATTTGTATAAATGTTGAAGATCAAAACATTATTTTTTTTCAAAAAATTGCCCATAATAAATGGGTATGTCCTAGAAAACCTATCGAAATTAAAATTTATAATAATTTTTTATTGTTGTTTTTAAAAAAAGTCCAAATAAGCGATTTTTAAAAAAGTTTAAAAAATATCACCCCCTGCTCCACTGTAAATATTTATCCAAATAACAAAAAATCCCCATAAACTATTTTTCAGCAGCATAACAGTTTGCTGATATTTTAATTAGATCGTTCAACCTTAATTTTTGTAATGGGGTACAATGCAGAAATAATGACACATTAGTTTCTTAGATTATTTGAATTTTTATTTTTATATTATTTTGAATAATGTGAAATGCCGATAACCGAAATTGTTATCAATTTACATGCGCGCCAAGCATTTTTAATCATAAAAAGGACAACTATCACTCTCTGATGTAAAAAATCTGCTTATCAAGAAATAGATTTTATACGAGTATTACTGACACCATCAGTGGGACCTAAATAAGGCACATTGATTACTCCTCGCGTCTTCGACGACAAAGATTTTCATAAAAATTGAGAGATCACGAAACAAACGTAATGCAAAAATTTAATTATTCTTTTAATTCTAATACATTTTTGTCTTCTGAAAAACATTATTTTTTCGAATTCTTTCACTTTTCTAAACTTATCATATATAAACACAGAGAAAAAATATTAAAATTGATTAAAAAAGCAATTGCATTACGGTTTCGAGTGCTCATTTTAAAAAAAAGTTTACCAGTGCGATGCAGAAACATGTTGATATTCAAAATGGATTAACTACCCGAAAAAAAGATTATATAACAGCTAATTTGAATTTTAAAGCATTCAAAGCCTTAAACAATAGAAACGTGAAAATACTTAACGTACTATGTTCGAATTACTTTCCTGCGAGAAAAAAATATGTTAGAAATGCCAACCTTCAATCCAATTATACAAAACTTTAGTAAAATTAGGTAAAGCTTTCTTAAAAAGCTTTTTGAGTTTCATATGTTTACTTCAAAAAATATTATTTGTTATACGAAAACTTTTCTGCATCATATGGTAATCTACAAATTGAAACACAGTTACGGATCATTGAAAACAAGGATCTCTCATGTCAGAGTATATGGTAAACGGAAGTCACTATTGTATCGCGTCAGATATGGGTTAGGTCGAGCTCGCAAAACCTCTCTAAGTGAATTTGTTACCACTATATTTTTCTGCTGCAGACGTTGACTGAATACCCCTAGCGGGGGATGATTTCGAGTCGGGGTGGCTTTTAGCGCGATGTCCGAGGGCATTGGCGTCCCTGAACTACCGTTTTTTACTCCCTCTGAAACGCAAGCTTCTAGGCATACAAGGCACGCGCTGATACTCACTCATTTTTCTTTTCAACAACCATTCTCGAACCCACTCTTCTCGGAACCCTTGGTTCCCTTATGAGGTACAACCGACACGACGCTATTTGCATTTGCGCGTCCATACACTGGCAAGTAGCATTCCTAGGCACAGAAGGGTCCATGAATCATGAACGACTCCAAGGCTGCTAACGCCTCGGTCCATTAACAGCGAGACCTCGAGATCGAGCCATAATCGATCATCGAGTTACCCTTCAAGTAGCTTGTGGATAAATTTATCCAGAAAAGATTCTACCTGCGCCAAATTGATGGACATGACGAGGTGCCTCTTTTAATATTTTCCAAAGCTGCTAAATGTTGATTCTAAGTGGGTGTGGTTTGAGAAAATATCAGAGATTTTAAAGGAAACTTTTCCCAGAGAAATGATGATCGCGAGAAAACAGATTTGGTCGTCCGACGACATTTCAAGATTATATCAAATAGAAATTAGTCAAAGTAGGTGCCATGAACCTACTTTGACAGGCTTGTAGACTATTAATACCATTATTAATTTGTTCAAATCTCCCGCACCCTGCATGATTCTGCCTCCACACCCCTAACTGATCGTATATCATCATCTTCTCATCTATTTTTTCTCCGTTTCGACCCTTCATCACTTCTCCGCTCCACAATTATACTCTCCTACTTTCCTTTCACTACTTCCCCTTACCGTACGCTGAGTTTCCTCTCCTTTCCTATCCCATATTTCCCCTCCACTCAGATCCTCTTCCTTTCATTCCACACATGCTGCTCCACCCACCCATCCATACCTGGCCAACACACAGCTACTTCTTCATACCTATTCACCTTCCTCCTTAGCATTCACCAATCTTCACTTTCTCTGCCTCACTCCATTTAGCTACTTTCTTAAAACTACTTCTCCTGTCTCACTTCCCCTTATCCTCACCACATTTTCTTATACCCTAACTCGCCACCCCTAATTTCACTTCCCTTTTCTAATTTCCTTCCCTTCTTTCTCCTAACACTCGACGTATCCTCCCCTTCATCCTCCTACTTCTCTACGTTCTCTTCCCTAATTCCCATCCGCTTACGACCTTCGCCCCCGCTTTTCATTCCCTCATCCACTTCCCTTCTTGGAGAAAATTACGAATGATGGACAAACTTCTGATCGAAACTATAAGGGCTTTCGCCCGGGGTACGAAACCGTAGAAACGGAAACCAATTACAAGAAGATAGTAAAAATCTTTTGTTAATCTTTTGAAGCCTTTTATTCCAATTAAAATATATGTAATGTACAATATCAATCCATTCATCTCACCTCTCTTTGCTTCCTCCAGCCTTTACCATCAACCTTCTTTCGCTTTTTATCCGCACTAATTTTCTTCTCATCTCTATCTAGTCTAGAAGCCAGAGGGGGGTCCGTGGCCGATGGGGGTAACGGGCAAAGGTTAATAGGTAATTAATTATTAACAATTTAATTGTTTAAATGGCCACAGTTACTTTGTTTGAAAACTTATTGTTATTATGACACCGGAAACGTATTCCTCATCTCACGGACAATGCGTCGGTTTTTTCAGATTGAAAAAAACTTAAATAGAACTTGAGATACAGCAAACCGAGTACTGGAAGATCGTAAGCGGCGGAAGCCCGAACGCGGCGGGCGAGCGGCCGGGAAGACACCTTGTTGTTATATGTCATTGTTATAACTCGAGTTCTAATCAATATTTTTTAGATCTGAAAAAAACCGACGCATTCTCCGTGAGATGAGGAATACATTTCCGGTCTCATAATAACAATAAGTTTTCAAATAAAAAAAACTGTGGCCGCGTAAACAATTAAATTGTTATTAACTAATTACCTATAAACTTTTGAACAATCCACCCTCGAAATTCGTGATCAGGAGGTCAAAATGCATAAAAAACACTTGGGTGTAGCCCGTTCCCCCCATCGGCCACGGCCCCCCCCCCCCCCCTCTGGCTCCTAGACTAATCCTCCCCGCCCTCCTTCCATAAACATTCCTTCTTACCCTCTCCCCCTGGACCCCTTCACACAACCCTCCTCCACTAAACGGCCTCTTGCTCATCCATCTCCCATTTCTCACTCCACTCATGCTGTAACGCTTTCTTTCGACTCCCATCTCCACTCTCTGATTTCCCCAAATTCCTCTTTTCCTCCCCGTCTTGCCTACATGTTTTTATTTCCTTTTTCCTCCCTTTACTTTTTCTTCACAATCAATAAGGTTTAAAAGCTACCGCGACTGAGCTTTTTTATACTCAAATCTTAATTTTTTTCTGATTGTAAATATTTTTCTTTGAACGTTTCTTACCGCTTACTTATATAAAGAATTATATAAATTAAGGACCCAATAATACTTTATATGTTATGAGCTGTAAAGGACGGACAAATTATTGAGTAAAATGATAAGGGCTTCTCCTCGGGGCTACGAAATTCTAAAAAATTTTTAGTGTGTCAGTTTTAGCGCTTGCTGAAAGGGGTTAGGGGAGGGGGTTAAAGGGAATAAAATATTAGTATATAATTCACATTCTTGGAGTTGATTTGAAGAAGTCCATGTAATATTCTCTCGTTTTATTGATCTGTACACCTTCCGGTATCATATTCGTAAATATGTGGGCTTTTCCCATGTATTTTCAATGGAAAATTGGAAAACATGGGCGGAATCCTTTAACATAGTCTGGTCGAAAAAAATGGAAAAATCCATTCTCTATTGTCAAGAAACTTGTCAATTGAGCCACTATCCTAAATTAAATTGTTGAACCAATAAGACATTTTTTTTAACATTCACTTGTTCAAAAAATAAACAGGAGATATTGTCCAAGCTAAAAATGTGTTTCAAAATAAAAGTTGGTATAGGTAAGAAACTTTGCGGGGTATTAAAATTCAATACAAATATCTATTAGGAAAATGAACAGGTTTATTAGGTATACAATCCGGTCCCTGAATTGTCCTGAAAGAATATTCGTATAGTGACCATTAGATAAAGTGATTATATACTAGGAGGCAATTTTTCCACTATATTTTTTGATGTAGAAGTTGCTAGTCCAAATTGTGATCAGCAGATAAGAATGTTGGTAGTTGTGACTTCCGGTAAAGTTTTGTCGTGGCACACCAAGCACTCGCGTGTTTTCTCGCTTGCGAAGTGACGTTACTTCCCGCTCAGGGTTAGGGCGACACTTTCCAACACTTTCCTTGACTGCTGATATTTCCAGAACTCTAACCGAAGCATTGAGGTGTCCCTATTTAATTCTTTTCATTCTCTCTATTTCTGTTTGGCACTATAATCATATAAAGGATACAGCCGTATCCTGTAACTATGCATGATTATATAAACGTATGTTTTTAAAAATATTTGTTCCAGAAACAGAACATGTAATATTGCATGTCCACTGTCTCTGTAATATGCTTACTTATGTGGCTGAATTCGCAAGTGCAGGGCGAAAGTAGATGTTTCGTGTCTTCAGTTTATGCACGAAGTTCCGAAAGCAATTTCCAAGCTTTTGCTTAAAAGAACATTATTACTTTGATAAAACATAACTCGCTATTAACCGAATTTGAGTAGTAGGGGTAGCACAGCCAAACGAATTAACCCACATTTGACCGATTTTGAGGAAATACAAAAAATGCTGAATAAAGGCTACCTTGGAGAGTAATTAAAACTGCATTTATCAATTCAATTTAAAACTGAGAAATGGGCTTATAGATTATAAGTTGCTGCATGGAGGAAAACAAACCTTCATCAACAAAATTTTAACCGCTTCGGAGAAACTGGAAGAAATAGATTTTAAGGAAACAAGGGTTTTCAGCCATTTTTTGCAACATCATAAGGCGCAAACCTGGCTTTCAATAGACTTCTTAGGGATCGTTCACATATTACGCACGGCTGTTTTCTTTTGTTCAAATAAAGATTAATTTGGGCCAGCCTAGAGAGTCCATTAACCGTATGTGCATCATGTCAAATGAAGATCTACACTTGCATAATATATGTTAATTTTGAAATTAAAATAATAAATAAAATAAACTCTCAGTGAATAAATAACGAAACAAAATGTTAATTAATCGAGCCACTGCTTACTATGGCTAATTTTTAATTTTTTTTATAAAACTTAAGTCAAAATATACCTTAGCCCTTCCCATCACTCTTCTACCCCCTCTACTTTCCCCCTTTCTTGCTATTCAGTCGATCCTCACCTTCCCCTGCACCTTCCCTTCGATTAATTTTCCTCCCTTCCGGACCCTATATTCCCCTTACTTTCTCTACTTTTCCTGCATAATTTTCCCTGACACATTAATCCTTATTTATCCTTCTCTCATCTCCCCTCACTTGCGCTACACTTTCGCCCCTTATAGCCCCTTACTTCCCCTTACATCCCTTCCCATAACTTCCGTCCGTCTACTTTCTTTTCACAAGCCCTTACTTCCCCTTACTTTCCCACCCAGAATTTCCCCTTACTGCCCTTCACCTAACCTCCTTAACTAAAAGTTCGACGGACGAATGGACACCTGACCGAAACTATAAGAGGTCATCCTATGGGTATACTTAGTCTTTTTTCAACCCAGTTAAAAGTCCTGAGACTTTGAATGTTGCAAAATATAAATTAATTGAAATAGTTGCACCTTTGAAAATTGAGGAAAATAAGCTTACGAATCTCCTGAAATGTAAAAGGGGTGTGGTATAAAACTTGCACCCCCTCTTACGTCGAAACTCTTTTTCTTATTAACAATTATTTAATGGGTTTTGTACGCTATTCTCTCACTTTTCCTTCATCTATTTCTCCTCTTCTCACTTCTCTGCTTCTCCTCCCTACTCACCCTTAATTTGCTAACTTACTGAACCTCCTTTCACTTCCCATTCATTCTGCTACATATTCGTCATTTAGTTCCCCTTTTCCCACTTTCACAACAATCGCGCCCCTCTATTATCTACCCCTACTTCACCTGAACTAATCACTGACAATGTTCTACTGTTTTTCCTCTACATGTCCTCTCTTATCCTACTATCCCTCCCCTTGGTTACTTATTCACATTGTTTCCCTAGCCCTCCTTCAACCTGATCTACCTTCTTTAATTCTGCTCACATCAATTTCTATCCCTTCCCCGTAATCACCCCTCACTTCTCCTCACTTCCTCTCTGGGAAAAAAGTATGACTAAGGAACCCAAAAACCATGCGTCCCATTGTTAGGCATTTTGAAGTACGTACCTTGGAAAGGCAGGAGGAGTTAGTTGATTACACGTATTTTCTTATTTAAAGCACCTAATCCCTACATCCCTTTCCATATTGCCTTGGACACTATTATTGGAAGTTTCATTTTTCGTGACTTGAAAAATATTAATTGAGGAAAAAAGTTGCTGAGCAAAAATGATTTATTTCGATATGATCTCAGACTTTAATCTTCAGTATTCTTGCCGCAGATCAATATTTTCTAGATCTTTAAAAAACTATAATTTCAAAGAAATTAAAATTGGTTAATTACTTGATTTATATTGATCTGCCCGGAAAATCCTTTCAGGACTTTGTCTTATGAAGTCATTATGGTTCGTGAAATTTTCGGAAGTATGCCTTATCCCATTTAGAGTTTTATTTTTATTTTTTTATTTTGTAAGACTAATTCTCTAAGTATCCTCAGTGGTCGCAGACTTGAGTAGTTCATTTATCTTGTATGTACTAAGAGAGGAAAAAAGAGAAAAATGCAAAGCAAGGTATAAAAGAAGCAAGCATGTGAAAGAGTAGAAATCAGGATTGCGTCGTCTCTGGAACGGGAGAAACGAGGGTTTACGCGACGCAGAATGCAAATGAACGATAAACCGTCCTCTCTACTGTCTAAGGATGCTATATCACCGGTGACACCGGTAGTTTTAGTTTATGCCGCATGCATAAGAGGTATTTCACGTCGAGGCCCTGCTGCGTCCGACGACTCTCGTCAGGAGAATCCTCCTCTTTGCCTCTATTGCTCCTCTTCCTCCAGCTACTAACCCTTTTTTACTCCTCACCAAGATTAAGTGATCTCTCGTCATGAAATATACTACCCTAGACTCAAGGGACCTCGATTCTGTCAAAAAAGAACTTCACGGAAAACGCAATCAGTGACCGAAGCCAGCGTACGTGAAATTCTGTTTACGAGAATCTTCAAACTTGCATCGTCGATATTATGTCGGTTAGGGTGATTCAAAAATCGCCGAGTTTCAAAACTTTGATATGCAGTTGAAACTTCGTCTTTCTTTCGGAAGAAGGTATAAAAATATAATTCATTAGGATAGTGACTTTCAATTCTTTGTTGAGGTTGCAGTATAAATTCTAAATATATCTTCTTTTCTTTCATGTGTTGTTTTTTCGATTCAAAGGGAAAAATAAATTTAATAGAAAATATAAATATTGTATGTCTATTAATTTTTTATAATCTCTTCAAAACCTTTACACCCGTTAAAAAACTTTTGAAATGATTTGAATTTTTGCTAAAATTTAAAATAAATCCTGCATAAGTAAAAAATAGCCTCCTTGTTAAAAAAATCTTGTTAATAAAATCTGGTTAAACCTTCTCTTAAAATTAAATTTTCAACATAAACATCGTTAAAAAAATTCTTTCAAAGGTCTTAAACGAATTTTTTTAATAATTTAAAATTTTCAAAATACAAAAAAATATTCTTTTTTGAAATCTTCAGAAAAAAATTATTTTTACAATTTTAAAAGAAATTTAAAAAAATTGATCAATTTGCCTTAAAATTTCATAGATAATTTTTTGACAATTTAGAATCAAGGACATGGTTTTTTGTTATAATGAAGACTTTCAAAATCATCATAAAGCTTAAAAATTTTATTTCAATTTTCAAAGATCTAGATTCTGTGTCAAGTGTTTTTAAATCTATCGATTTTTAAGTCTTTTACAATTTTTTGAAAATTCTAAATACATTTTCAATATTCTATTTTTTTATATTGTACGAAATTTCGTCATGTTGCAAAATTGAAAATTTTTTTTTGAAATCATTCTTTCCAAATTTTGAGAAATCATTTTAAAGGTTTTGAAATTTTTTAGAGTTTTCTCTTAAAATTAATTTCTCAAATTAAAAAATCATTTAAGATTATGCCAGAAATCTCAAGAACATATTTTTATTTTCTTGTAACATTTTAAAATTTTAAAAAAGCTTTTACCTCCAAAAATTTAAAATCTACATTTTTTTCATCTTCTCAAAGTAACTTTTTCCTGCTCCTTATTTTGGTGTAGTCCAAATTCTGAAAGATTATAACTTTTATTAAATCCTTAACTTTAGTGATCCATAACTTTTTTCTGTTTAAAAAAAATGTCATAATTTTTAGTATGAAGTTACACAACACTATTACATTTTTTCAAGAAAATTAGGCGAATCTTGTCCTAATTCTTTTTTTGGAAGCGCCAAAGCAACGACAAGAATAAGAGTGTAACATTTGACCTTTCTGGAGTAAAAGATTTCATTCAATTGAATCCCATTTTTTAAAAGGACTTTCTTGTTTGCGGAAAAGCATTAGGATTTTCGAAGTGCACAATTCATGTTTCAAAATTTGCGCGATTTTTGGGTCACTCGAATCTAGTTTAGATTTCATGTTTGAAAATTTAATTTATTATGTCACACAGTTTTGAGGCGGATAGCTTAAAGATGAAAAAGGATACATAAGATCATACTGCCGCTTTAAAAAAATGACAAGACGTCAGAGAAGCCGTTAGTATAATGTTAGGTAGAAGGGATGGAAAATGGGGATGTTGGGATAGCCGAGAAAAGGTGTTAACGTCTCAAGAGCCATGAAAGCGTTTAAGGTGTTACGTCGCTCACCTGCGGTTAACATCAACTGGATAATATATTTAGACGGTGTTGCACAAAACTCTCCTTTGCTTTATTAATACCCGGTTAATGCAAGCACTTGCATCTGGAGCCACTTGTAAATAAAAACTTGGTACATTAATTAAACGCAATTACACAAAGTCCTGTTTCGAATAGAGACGGAAGTCACAAACTGAATGTAACTTTATTTATCCATTAATTAATTGCGTACCGGATGAATAGTGAATGAGTGAATGACGAAGTCAAAACAGACATTTTGTAAAATTTGTAGAGATTATAAAAAATTTATATACTTTGTAAGGATCGTTAAGTTTTTAGTCAATTCTAATTTATTTTTTAATTTCATCCTAATTGAGTTGCATTCAGGGGGTTCAGTAATTAAATTTAAATGTAAATGAGTTAGATTTTTATTAGGCAATTACCCAAAGCAATTTAAGGTTTACACTTGAATATTAATTACTGGTAATAAAATCGATTATTTGCCACTTATTTTAAGTCAATGACATCATCAATCAGGTCCTAGGTAAGCATGTAGTTTTTCGATTTGAGGCGAGAAACAAATTTTGATGAAAATAAGAATTTGGAATAAATATTTATTTATAATTTTATTTTTCTGTTTGAAAATTTCGAAAAATTTAATTTTAATAAGATTATTAGGAAATTTTAGCAAATTTTTGAAGACGTTAGATATATCAAATAAAAACGTTAAAAAAGTTAATCTTCAATTGGAAATTTTAATTTTAAACCAAAATTTTTTATCTTAAATCAAAACAATTGAACTCATCCTGAACAGTCGATTTTTTAACAAAAAAGTTAAAATAGTTTAATGAAATAGTTGACATTGTGCAAAAACGGTTTAATTTTTAGTCAAAATTTACATTATTAGCCAAAAAAGAATACATTTTTACCAAAAGAGACGAATTTCCTTCAGAATAGTTTGCACCAAGAAGATTATTAAAAAAAGAGACGGGATTTTCATTAAAATAGTTAATATCTCAACTAAATAGATGAATTTTAAACTAAAATGATCAATCATTATCCCCAAAATAAAAAAGATGATCAATTGTTCACAATCAAAAATCATTAAAAAATTTCCCAGAAGTCTTCAGAAAATTTTGTTAATTTATTAAAACGTTTACAAATTTTTATAAAGCTTCGAATTCTGTATTTAAAATATTGAAAAATTTATAATTTGTTTAAAAATTTTTAAAATACCTACAAGTTTTAATTATTGTTGTATCTTCTACACTTCTTTTCAAAATTTTAGGAAGTCATTTTAAATCCTTTGAAATGTTTTCAGTTTGCTTTTTAATCTAGAAATCTTTTTTAAAATATTGTTATTCTCTTGAAACTTTATGGTGTAATAATAATAATAATAATAATAATAACAGTTTTCCTTAAACGACAGTGTATGCATTTTGTAAATCAATATATTTAAAGTTTTTCTCCATAATTTCATTTTTTATCGAGTGATAGCAGAATGTTAAGAATATAATTATTTCCTAACATTAAAAATAATTAACATTATCCTGAAATAAAATTACTTATTAGGAAATGTTAAATTTGTTCGACAACAATGTATGCGAAATATCTTTACAGAACTTTCTTTCATATCAGATTATTGAAATTAGTTAGGCTGTGAATAAAAAATAAAAGATACATAAGAAAAGTGAAAAAACTTTCATCCTAATAACAACATGTTCTTTAAAAGTTTAGACGTCTTGACAGGTACGAAATAATGAAAGAGGGTGACCGGTTTTTAAACTTATCATGGTCACGAGAAAAATAAGAAGTTTTACTTGACACGATTAAAAAATTATCGTTCGGTTGTTCCAGGATTAATAGTTCCCGGCGTGTAATTTTACATGCAATTCATTATCGTGATCGTGACGCAACGTAATTAATCGTCTCTGACGGTAAAGACTGTTGATGCCGACGAAGGTGCAGTGGTTTTCACTTTATTTATTTTTTTTGTTTTCTTTCGAAAAATAAATCAGGATTGTGTAAGCTGACGAATTAATAGCTTCCTGCAGATTACCCTTAGATACTGGGAATTTTTGAAGATTAAGAGTAAGGCAGTCATTTTTCACTAGTTAGCATAAATTCATTAATATTTTCAGCAGTAATGAAAATTTTAAGGTAATAAGTGACTTCTGTGCACATAAACTGCTCATTTTTTAGTACATGGATGCAACAGAATACAAAAAAAACTTGAAAAATTCATCATTTTTAGCAGTTTAGTCGACCTAGAGCCTATAATATTCGAATGATTTGTATAAGAATTTCTGAATTAATTGAAATGTATCAAAATTCTATACATAGTGCAAGAGAATCAAAAAAACTAGACTTTACTCCACCTTTCCAGGGAAAAAACGAAAGTAAATTATTGTTAATTGTTTAAACAATTTCAAAATATTTTAAACAAAAAATAGTACTTTTAACATTCGTTAATTATGTAATTAATTTTAAAAATATATAAATTGTCACGACTTACAGGAGTAAGAATTGTTTACACGAATAATAACTGTTTCAGCAATTCAGGACTGTTTAAAAAATATTTAAAAACCCTTCATAGATAAACTAAAAATCAAGCACGTTAAAAAATGTATAACAAATATTTTCTGGGGTTCTGGGAAAATAGAAATAAAAACTATCGACCAAGTAAACTCTTCAAATAGCAGAAAATACTTAACGTCATTTTTGACAAGATTATACAAATTTTAAAAAGTTTAAATTTACTTTCTATTTGGTTAGAAATGACTTAAGTATTTTCTGTTATTTAAAGAGTCAACTTCATTGAGAGTTTTGATTTCTATATGCCACAGATTGTGGAATGACATCTATACTGATCTATGGTAACTGCTCTTCTGATAATACTGATTCCCTTAAATTCAATTCAGAAAAAACTTATTACAAGTAGGACAGGAAAGGGGATTAATGCATACTCAAGCTCTTTTTCGTATCAAAATAATTTGTGATCGTTTTGATTAGTTATGACAAATTTTTGGAAACTAGAGAGATAATTATGACCTCAGCTTATCATTACCACCAATTTTTGTGTTATTTAATTATATGATGGATGTAAAAAGGCCGTGTTAAGGCGTAGAATAGTGCGCAGAGTAGGGATATAATTTGCACGGGTGTACAATAATGTGCATTATGGAACATTCAAAAGAGAGTTACGGTTTACTTATTTACGACAGCTTCCTTCACTAAACTTCATAATATGTATATTCTAGAACATTTTTCAATTAATATCTCAACAAATTTAATATAATTTTCATCAAAGTGACATATCTATTCCTAAATTTCAAGTGGCAGTTCAGTACTCTGAAAATAACAAAATCGATTAACCATATATAGCTACTATTGTTAAGAGTATTGTTAAGTGAAATGTTCTATTTTCCAGTCTTTAGGTTAAGTGGGTTAAACAGATTTTGTCGAAATTCTGCGCATATTAAACTAACGTTTTCTTCTTATAATCGATAATAAAAATACACTTTCTAAACAATATCCCTAACAGTAATAACTAAATTACATTTTAATTCGCAAAAGATTGGAACAATTATCCGCCGCTGACTGCGCATTAATTGCCGAACTAATACTCGTATTTATTATTGCTATTTGTTCGAAAACGTAGCATAGTTTAAGAATAAAAATTGAATTAAATATGCACAATGGACTAACCATCGGTCTCAAATTTGAAAATACGTAACTAGGAATGAAATAACTGCTTCAAAACTAATTTTCGGGAGCACACAGGTGCTAAGCAAACAACAAAATTCGTTTATTCGTCTTTTATGTTGATATGATATTTTGTAAAAACACAAAAAGCATGCTAGTGATTTAGACTTGACAGAATCCTCATATTTTTCCGCAATTGCAGTACTCCATATTTATAGGACATCTCAACAACATGTGAACTATTATAGACCTTGCACTAATACCCTTCCCTTCCCAAATTCTTTTTTCCATTTTTTTAAATCAGAACTGACATTTATCTTCAAAGTACGTATTTATTTTCATCTTTATTGCGAATTTTATTTTAAAAAAAGTTTTCGTTTCTCCTTCAACATTTCAAAATTGTTATTTGTATCCTTTCAGAAAACCGCGCTTCAAATATTCAGATTAGGGAAAATGTTGTTACCTTACCAGTCTTTTGTTTAATGTATGGAATTTCTATACATACTAGTTAATTTAGAAATCTGTATTATATTATATCTTCATAAATCAGTAAATTAATTCCGTCAATTAAAATTAAATTAGTCCATGCGTTAGTCATTCGTTCCGGATAATTTCATTGTTTCGGGAAATCTGTCTCCTCTCGTTAGACAAACATATTGAATCGTGTGGCTTCAAACTTCAGAACCGTTTACCCACTCTGATAAATGGCTTTAATCTAGCTGTCCCTCTCCAAGGCCAACTAGGAAAGCTGCCGGATGGCAGAGTGGGTGATGCTCACTTTGTTGTGCAAAGAGATCCGCATCATTCACTGTGCGGTGGGGTACGCCTAGCACCTGATAGGTGTATTTTCAGAATCCAACATTGAAAACTTTAAAACTAAATAATAATTTTTGTTCTCTAAGTAACCCTACATTGATTGTAATGCACAAAAACTTTATTCAAGTTCTTTCCTCAGCGAAAGAAAATAATATCCTAAAATTGTCTCACTTGACTTGCGTGTCCGGCATAAAAGTTTAAGGTAGTGGGAATTGTGAATGCTGAGTTTTTCCGATAATTGTGGTGAAATCTGAGGTGAGTGAATTGTGGAAGTTTATAGAAGCTTTTTGATGTAAGAGATTGTTTAAGGGATTGTGAATTAAAAAAGAGGATGATGATATTTTTGAGGAATGAGACAGATTTGTGTGAGAGTTGAGGTTAGGTTCGTTTGAGATTTGTGACAGGGTAGGATGACTTGGTTGATCAGGTTAGTAGTAGCAGGCTTGCGTAGAGACGGAGAAAGACAAGACAGGTACCAGAACGCGACTATAGATAAAGGCAGGAAGGCTAGAAGTCAGGAATGTTTAAAATTGGATTCATGGATAGCGAAGAGAGTAACATCGAGGAAAAATCAGATTTAGAGCAGAAAGTATTTATTACACAGAAAAAGGAGATCAAAGAAAAGAAGGCAAGCGGAAAGTACAAGAAAACTGTATAAAAAAAGAGATTAAGAGCAAAACGCGTAGAATCAATTGAGGCTTTTATCAAACGGAAGAGAGGGGAAAGGGGAAGCAGTGAAGAGAAGGGCGATTTAGGTTCTAAATTAAAATATCCAAAAAGTTTTAGATCGCCGCCGGTAAAGCAAAGTTTTGTAGAGAAGGATTAGAATAGTTATGGGACTGAAGGAAACAAAGATGAAACCGAAGATCAGAGGAAAGAGAAAAGACTGAATGATATTCGCGAAGTCATGATAGAAGTAATAAGTATTTATGAAGAAAAGCAGGAAAATGGGGAGAGGAATTGAGGAAACAAATTAGGCGGGAAATGGCTACACTCAGGAAAGAAATGAAAAAATGAAAAGAAGTTAGGGAAAAATTAGAAAAGAGGATTCAGTCATTGGAGCAAAAGCTAGAGAAGCAGAAGGATATTAATAAAAATGTAGAGGAGATGCAAGGTAGAATTAGAAAGATACATAGCTCGAAACGGGATCTTAGTAGGGGCGTGAATGGGAATACGGAGAAGGATAGACTGAGGAAAATAGAACAAATAATAAAAAAGAAAGAGAGGGAAGAAAGAGAAGGAAACATAGTAATAATGGGTATAAGATTAGATGGGAAGGAGACGCAGGAAGCAGTGTAATTAGTACTAAAAAGGATTGCTGCTAAGGTGAAGACAAAATAAGTGCGAAGTGTAGGAAGGGAAGAGCATAGAGAGGAGAGAATGGTACTGGTTAAACTAAAGAAATGGGAACATAATAGGGAAGTGATGACAAAGAAGAGGATGTAATATGAAAGCTCAAAGCGAATGGGGGATTATTTGACATAGGTAGAAAGAAGGATGCTATATAATTTAAGAAAAATAGCAAAAGCGGAAAGAAAAAAGAGAAGAAGAACATGGGTTAAATATGGGAGAATACAGTTAGACGGAGTATGGTGGGATTGGGATGAAGAAATGAAAGAGTTAGTAAGAAATGAGGTGCCGGGAAACAAGGAGAGGAGGGAACGAGAGATAGGAAAAGAAGAAATAGTAAGAGGCAAAAAGAGACAAAAAACGAATGTAGAGAAGAATGGAGGATATGTTCCTGGAATATAGCAGGATTGGAGAGAAAGGATAGAGAATTTATGAGAAATTTGATACAATGATGAAGACGTGGCCAAATGAAAAGGGATAGGAAACAGTAAGGGGAAGATTACTAAGAGGTTACGAATGACACGTTCAAAATGCAAAGAGAAACAATAAAAAGGGCAGAGCAATCAGAGGAATGGTGATGGGAGTGAAAAATTAATGTATAACAAGAAAAGCTAAGAAAGAGAGGAAAGAACTAACACCAGGAATAATAGTAGAAGAGGTAAAAATAGGAGAAGAGAAGTGGAAGATAGTGAGGGGATTATGTGAACGGAGATATGCATGAAAAAGCAGAGGAGTTAAAAGAAGTGATGAAAGTAAATGAAGAGGTGAGGATTAATATAACTCTAAGGATTAATATAAATGGTGAGGATTTCAATGCGAGAACAGGAGATAGAAGAGGAAGGGAATGGGGGAAAAAGGGAGGAAGAAAATCAATAGATAAGGTACTGAATGGGGAGGGAAAGAATTTTTTAAAGAGGAAATTTAAAAGGGAAATGAGGTAGGACAATATGCAAAATTAGGAGGAGAAAGGGGAACGTTATTTGATTATGTGATAGTGGATGATGAGATCCGAGACAAGGTCAAGAAATTACGGGTAGGTGATTATATTGATTCGGATCACTTTTCCTTAATATTTACAGTAGTGGGAGAAAGAAGTAATTGTAATATGCATAAAAAGGGAGAAAGGTGAAGATTTTAGGAAAAAGGGATTGGTTAAGGCAAGGAAAAGAACAGTTTTGAGTAAAGGTAAGAAATATAAAAATGGAAGAGAGAAATGTGGACGAGGAGATGTAAAAAATGATAGCAGAATTAAAAAGAGGATTAGAGTGCACAAAAAAATGGGGTTAGTAAACAGGTGAATAAAAGTGGATGAAATGAGGACTGTAAAGAGAAAAAGAAGAAAGTCAGAAAGGAATTAGGAAAGTGGAGAAAAGGAAAGAGTAATGTAGAAGAATATGGGAAGAAACAGAAAGAGTATTCTGAGTTGTGTGATCAAAAGAAAGAGAAAGAGAATAAAAGTTTTAAGGAAGAGACGGAGAAGGATAGGAAGGAAGAAGAGGTATGGAAGGTAGTAAATAGAGAAAGAAGAAGAAAATGAGTAAATCAAGGTATGGGAATGATAGAATGAAAAAAATATTCTATGGATTTGCAGGGAAGAGTAGGGAGAAGACTTTGCAATAGATAAAAATATGATAGAGAAAGAGACGAGGAAGAGGACTTAACAAGGGATGAAATAGTCAAGGAATAATGACGGATGGAAAGGCACATGGTGTTGATGAGATTCCAAATAAAATATGGAAATATGAAGAGACAGAACTAGAGGAATGGGCATGGATAATGTGTATTCGAGTACGCAGAGAGGAGACACTGTATAAAGTATATGTAACTGCTTTGTCGGAGAGATTGAAGAAAGAAGTTGAGGAAAAAATGATAGAGTCACTGAATCAGAATCAGTTCTGGACTATCTAGTAAATAAGAAGATAAAAGGGGAAAAAGGGGCAATGATAGCAATGTTCGTGGACTTAGAGGCAACGTTTGACTTATTAGATCGAGATGAAAAAAACAGTTATAGGGAAAAGGGGAATAAGCGACGGATTAATAATGAGAGTATCGGAAATTTTTAGAGATACAAAAAGCAGGGTAAATGTAGCCCACTTTTATTGAATATATTAATATCAGTCTTGGAAGAAGAAATGAGGGCAAAAGGTTGGTAGGAGTTACGATAGGGAAGAAAAAGATATATACACTGGTATACGCATAAAATATAGTGTTTATAGCAGAGAAAAAAGAAGGGATGGAGAGCTTAATTGCAGCATTAGAGATATACTTAGATGGGAAAAAGCTGAATTCAAATATAGAAAAGACAAAGATAATGAGGTTAAGAAAAGGAAGGGGATGGGGTTAAATGACCGAACGGGGGGAAGTAAAGAATGATAGTAGAAGTGAAGGAGTTTAAATATTTTGAAAATATTTTGCAAAAGAATATAGAACATAGAGCTCATATAAGAGAAAGGATAAAAAAAGCAGCAGGGGTAATGAAACAGATATGGAAAATAGGAAAAATGTTTTAAAAGATTGGAGAAGGAGAATGTAATTATTTTTTTACGCTGGTATGGTAAGATATATAAGGTGGAAATTAACGATAGATTGGAGGACGCCAGAATATATAGTGAGAGAAAAAGCGTAAAAGGATAAATTAAGTATTAGAGCAGGAAAGAGGGCATGGGAATTTGAGGCAAAGCTGAGGGAGGGAAAGTGAGAGGAGTTGGCGAGAAAGTGTTTAATAGAGAGGAGAGGAAGGGCGATAGAATTACGAGATGGGAAGAAAAAAGCAGGGAGTTCTTGAATGTTAGAGGCATAGAAGACGGGACTGAAGTAAACTATGAAGAGTTGGAAAAAAGGACAGGGGAAGACATTTAATAGAAAGATGGGGGATGATTAAGAAATTAAAATACAATAAATGGTATAAGATGATACAAAAGGAGGGTTTACCAAAGTATTAAGAAAAGGGATGGGAGAGAGAAGGTGGACCAGAATAGCAAGACATAGATTGGGAAACGAGGTAAGAGAGGGGATGTATTGGGAAAAGAACGAGAACAGAAAGTGTAGAATATATGAATGGGAGGAGGAATCATGGGGTCACGTATGGAAAGGATATAGGAGAGGAATACAAGATAAAGTAAGCTGACAAGAGAATGTTGTTAAGATTCTAGGAGAGGATGGATTAGGAGAAAAACGGATGATGGAGTTGGAGATAAAAGAATAAGGAAGCGGAAGTCGCCTAGATTAGAAGCACGAAGATTGTAAGTAATGGATATGTAATAGCAAAAGTAGGCTAAGGTGCGTTCTCATTCTCTCTCTCTCTCTCTCTCTCTCTCTCTGTCGCTTGCATCTCTATCCCTCCGAAATGAGTCCAAGTCTATTTAAAGGCAATATTCGACACTGTACGGAAAGCGAGAGTTTGGTGCAGTCTAAAATTGAAGACCATAAGAAATAGACAAAGGCACCATGTGTGGTGAAATAAAATACTCAAATTCCATGAATTTTTTTTTCAAAGCAGTAATTTCTAGAAACGTCTCTGGCAAGCTCGAATTGCATTTGAAGGCTAGAAATACTTAGTGCCGTAAGTTGCAAGTACAGAGGTGGTAAACGCGGATATTGGCGGTGAGGCAAGCAGTTTAGCGGTTTTAGTATTTCAAAGGGACCGGGTTGTTTTGTCGCGGGAAAGCGGCAAAGGGCGGAGGTATGGGTTGAAGCTGGATCGGCGAGACGAAATGGTTAAAGCAGTAAACTCCGAGTCTTAGCGCGAAATGTCTTAATGGCTTAATCACTGGAAAATATATACGAATCACTTAGTGGCAAAGACACTGTCAGTGCTTCAATTAAAGCACGTTCTAAGGTCCTATACTACACAAGCTAAACGCAACAAAGGTTTCTATAAATCCTTCAATGAGGAAGATCCAATCCTTGTATACGAGGATTATCGTTTTAACGTCAGATACTAAAGGACATCTATTGCCTTCTCGAAAATCAATTACGGAGATGAGGAAATGATTGCTCGAAATTTACAGAACAGACGATAATTCAAGAGTTCAAAGAATTATATATGATAATATTGAAATTTATTCAGTTTCATCAGATAAAACACTTAGGGTTCGGTAACTGGGACTTCAATAGAACTCTTTTTAATTGTTTTTTTTTTATTTTGTTGATAACCGACATATAGCGACCAAAAAAACTCTGCTGTCGGTGATAAGTTTTACACGCAATCTTGAAAATTGTCACATTTTATTTCCAATATCTTAGTTTCAAGAACGACTAAATTCTATCATGTTATTTTCTTTGTCAAAATTTTCGCATTACAGTGTCATTAAATCTGTATTGTAAAGTGAAAGGTGTTCAATTAAATTCTAAAATATTTGAAACAAGTAGCGTCAGAAAATGATTTTTGCACAAAAAGTCTTTATCATAACTTATAATTTGTGTTAATTTATAAACCATTGATGATTTTGGGTTCATTTTTATCAAACAAAAGTTTCTCTTTGTTGCACCTCCCTTGGAACCAAAAATCGGTTCTAATAAAAATCCTACCTTTTTCTCTTCTTTTTCTATCGCGTTTTTCTACCATTGTCTTTTAAAGCATGTAAGTATACGATAATTCAGTTAAAATCTTATAAAATTTGGTTTCCACTTCAAGTTGTCGTGATTTAATTGAAATTCTTTAGTTTTAATTGAAATATCAAATTCTCATTGTGTATGATGGACTTAAAATTTATTTCTGACATGATAAAATGTCCAGAAATAATAATGCATAATTTTTCATATTATAATACGACTTAATGAAATATTATCTACAATAACTCCTAAGGTATGAAAATTCATTTAAAAACCCTTTAATTTTGCAGTTTAGAAATAAAAAACTTAGTTTTAATATACAAACGCATCAAAGTTTGATAATTTTTATTTTTATATCTTCAAAATTAAAAAGGTTTTGATAAATAAATTGCAAATCGTGAAAATAGATAATTTCTTTATTGTAAATATTTAAAACTAAGCTATCCAAAAAAAGGTTC
The DNA here is from genome assembly GCA_010014905.2 of Druon quercuslanigerum. NCBI lineage: Eukaryota > Metazoa > Arthropoda > Insecta > Hymenoptera > Cynipidae > Druon > Druon quercuslanigerum. Next base: position 8,221 of record JAAAKG020157293.1, on the reverse strand, counting down.
CAATTTATATACCTCTGAAATATAAGTATTAAGAATAAAATAATTTTTAATTCTATATTTTCAAAATTTAAGATTTTTCAACCGCAACTCTTGAAAATTGCCATACTTTAAATTGTAATTCTTTAGAATTAAGTACTTTTAAATGTTGAAGATATGCAACTTTGAAGTCTTACAAGTAAAATTCCATATTTTTTCGAATAAAAACTAAAATTTCATCCATTTAGAAAAATTATAATCAAAAATTAAATTTTCATCTTAAAAATCATCAATTTCCAAATATTGCATTAAAATTAAAAAAGATTTAAGCTTTTAAATTTAAAAAGCGATAATTTTGATATTTTAAATTTGTCTAATTTGGAAGATTCAGAATGTAAAAGTTGAGTTTTGATCTTCCCAATAATTAAAATTTGAGCTTTTTATTTATTAAAGGACTTTTAATTAGAAATCTTCAAGACACAACCATTTATGAAAGATGTTGAAAATTGTACGATTTTTAGCTGTATAACCATTTAAACCTAAACATTTTCGCGAATATTAGGTTGTAATAATCTTAAAAATGGATTAATTTTTGAAACGAAAAAAATCGGCAAGATTAAGAAATATATAATTTCTCTAAAGATCATCTGCTTATGAAGTGAAATCCTACATTAATTTTTTTGCAAATCGGTTAACAAGTAGATATACATATTATCAGCGCTGTATGTAAAATTACTTTTTTTGTAAATTTTTGCATAAAAATAAGCTTTTTCTCATATAAATCATTGAAAATAATTGTCAGTATTACCTTTCACTTTTTTTTAGCAATTATAACATGAGTTTACAAAAGTGTTCAAAATAATGCCTAGGTTAATAAGTATTAAGAAATGCATCCATTTATCCATCCAATAATAATCAAACAAATCTGCTAGCTAGTTTGAATAAAAAGATGTTTCCTTTCTTTTTGTAAAAAAATTATTTTGAAGCAGTTGAAAGAAATACAAGGAAAAATTTCGGTGCATTTTGGTGAAGGTCTTTATTTATTCAGCAATTGTATCTTGTCATTTAATGGCTTAAATGTAGGCTAATTGCCCGGAAGAATCTTGATGAAAGTTTTAGAAAAAGTGTTTGGAAAAAAAGTGGTCCAGCCTATTCTCACTGTTGTGCACATCTGGTGGACATCTTCCTACCGCTGAGAAAGTGCAGGTTTATGAGCAGCGGGCCTGACGACAGAATTGCCCCTCGTATTTCGTCCCAAACGTTCACTCACTAATTTTTTAAACAAATTTAAGAATTATGGTTTCATTCAAAACTTAGCAGATTCGATTTATGGTTATAAAAGTCTGTTGATATATTTTTCTGCGGAACTACTGCCTTTCAAAGTCGAGGGTCGTTGATTTTTCGCGACATTAGTTGAAGATAATTAAAAATAATTAAAAAGACTTCAGGAGCAGGTGTTCACGTTAATTTGTCAATGTTTAAGCCCTCGCCTTGCAAATTAATTAAAATCCCAAAATCTTCTTAGTACCTCTCTGGGATCCAATCGCCCAAAGTGGCTAGAGTTTCCAATAAGCTCCATGGCTTCAGAGATACTTGTCATTGGCTGGAGGGAAAGGTGTCAGTAGACGAAAGGGGCGACTTCCGGTTGGGCGAGGCTGATAATTAGAGGAGCTCGGGTCGAAATGATGAAGCATTATGGAGTGTTGTAATTCAATGCCGGACACGCAAGGTGTGACGCGTTACTCAGACGCACACGAACACCTGTTCACTGAAAGACATCTACACATATCTATAGCTTCAGTTGGAGTCGCATACGTATTTCTGAACCTATGTTTAATGTTGCTAAACCCGCGAAAAGCTGATTGCAAGATGGTAGTACTTCCGCGTCCAAAAATTAGTGTGTGATACGCACCCGGGCACGATTCCTGTATGTACCCTAAACGCCCTATATGACTGGCGCCTGCGCATGATTGCATGCGAATATTTAATTAAAGCACTAGTAGAAGCAGAAGAAGCATATGTGCTGGTGCTTGGAAGGTGGTGGCAGATCGTTGGGGGTGGGTCTCCACTGTAAATATATGATTACGTATAAGCTTTGGTGCTGAGTGCAGTCCCCCACCTTCAATTTGCCACCTTCTTCTGCTCTCTTTTAGAGAGAGATTATTTGAATAGTAAGCAAATAAAATGTTATAACCCTACTCAAGATAATGTTCCAATTCTGAATGATTTAAGGCATTAAAAAAAAAATAATGAAAAATTTAGAAAAATTTATTTTCCACCTTGTCTGAAAATGACAGTAAGTATTTTCTGTTATTTAGAGAGTTAACTTGATCAATAGGTTGATTGATGGTAACTATCTCTGATGATAAGACAGATTGCTTTAAATTAAGGTACACGGCACAATGGTTTCCCCCTTCCTCACTTCTTGGACACCACACTTAAATATGCATATATAAATAAACTCACAAACAAGACTTCTAAATTATTTTTCAAGCTAAAGAGCAAATTATTCTGAAGCTTATTTGACAAGATGAGTTGCCAGAGTACGTGAAATCGGTGATGAGTGATGGGTGTCCACTTTTTGGAAATTATTTTGTTTAATAGTTACTATAAATTTAATAAAACATTTTCAGGTTTTAATTGAATTTGGTATTTAAAAATACACAATGGTACGATAGTACGATAGTATTAATTAGCCACAATAGCTGCAAACAAAATGATTAATGTCTTTGAAATAATTCATACAAAATTGTTTAAACTTTTTATATACTACGTATATAATTGTTTGCCCCTTATCTTTCAAATAATAAGTGAAAATCCTGCAATTCGCCAAATTCAGTGGCCAATCATACAATGATTGGTCTAACCTAATCACTATGTCATCACCCTAATATCAACATTAGTTCACATTGTTTTCGTCTTACGATCAATTTGGAAATAAAAAAGATAAGGAATATTTCGAGTCAATATTTTAATACAAACTTAAACAAATTACATAATGCGACGGTTCGACCCTAATCTTTTGGTCATCCTCAGGCAAATTATACCTAATACAAATTGATATAAAAAAAGTTAGCTAATTTAAAAAAATTAACAGTGTCTTAGAAAAAATAATATAAAGGAAAATTTTAATTACCTCATATTTTATATAGTTATAGAACGTCAAAAATTGTGGTTCGATAAAAAAAATCTTTGAAACGGTTTTGATATCACTTCCAGACACATAATTTTTTATGGAAAAAGCCTAAAAAAGCAAAGAGGCTCCCAATAATTAGGGTTACATTTTTTTTTAAATTACCGAGGTAAACCAAAATAGTGAAACGACGGACAATCAAGTAATGGTGGCAGGAAACTAAACATGGGTATGTTCTATAACTATATAAAATATAAGGTCTTTAAACTTTTGCATTATATTATTTTTTCTAAGACACTGTTAATTTTTTTTAATTAGCTTGCTTTATTAATATCAGTTTGTATTAGATATACTTTGTCTGAGGATGGCCGAAAGATTAAGATCGGAACAACGCATGATGTAATTTGTTAAAATTTGTTTAAACAATGTGAACTAATGTTCATATTTAGGTAACTATTTGGATCGATCGGAGAAAGTATTATTGCTTCTTAAATTATCGAAAGGTTTTAATTTTTATCACAATGTCATCGTAGCCAATCAATGTGTTTGTTGACGTTATTCTAAATTTATTTAAGTATAAATTGTATCCTACTTTTACGGCTTAACTAAATATGGTAATTTAAATTTTTATAAAATTTATTATCCATCTGTGTAGCTGTAATTTCGTTCAACGCCTTTAACCTTTTTTACAAACTGTTTCACTGAAAAAATGTCTTAAGTGGCCAATCATTGTACTGATTACCCTACTGTAGCTAAATGAAAATTGATTTATTTACTTTTGGCTCAATAAAGGCGTATTTCATAAAGACTATTTCATTTAAACAAAGAAGAAACCCGGAATAAACTAGTATCTAGCTACACTGCTAAAAAAAGCTCGGAAATTTGCTAAACATTTCAAATGCAAAATTAGCGGAGTTTTCCAAATGCCTGTTACTGAATTCGGGCTTACGATACAATTTTCGTAAATTTTCGCCAAGTCGCAGTATTTTTTACAGTTCTTTCTACGTATTAATTCTCCTTGCAAGTAACTTTTTAGTGTAAAATCTCCGGTTGTATCATCGTTAGTGACTTGCTTGTCTCGAAATTCCGTACGCACCGGGCACCGTAAATATTGAAGAGAACATTGACAGTTTTTAAAACAAAATAAGGAACGTGCAAGTAGGACAAGGCATCCAGAACCTTCTCGAACAGATAGACAACGCAGCTCATTTTAGTAATGGTATCGTAAAATTACAAGAGTAACACATTTTTTTGAGTAATTAAACTTTTAATGCATAAACAATACCTATGCATTAAAACTATAATTAACTGAAAAAAAGTTCATTACTCTTGGAAATTTACGTTACCGTTACTGAAAATTACGAAAAAATTCCGGACTTTTACGAAATTGGTAACTGGTAAAAAATTAATAATGAAGAAATAAACCTTCCTTCAAAAATATTGTGTCATTTGAAAATTCAACGGCTCTATTTTCGATGAGTTTGCTCCAAATTCGTTTGTCTTCCAAAAGTCCGAAATATTGATAATAATTTTTGTTCGCTCTGCTCAACAGGTATAAATAATCGATAAGAGAAATCGCAACTGTAAACAAAGATTCGTCTAATTTAAAATTTATGATTGTTATAAACATTTTTATAAGCTGTTGAAGGGTGGATTTGGATAAGGAGGCAAAGACGAAACTTTTTAAACCAAGTTCATTTGCTGAAGAAACAAGAAAAATAGAAATAAAAGTTCCTGCTAAAGAATTTTTTTAGGGCTGCATTTTTCAAAAAGAAATTTCCTTCATTATTCTAAGAGAATCAATTTCGCACAATAATATTCTTAGATAATATAACATCGGATAAAATAATAAATTCATCATTTTTAATTTCAATAGAAATTATCTTAAAACAGCACAATATATGAAAAATGTAATAATAATTACCGAAAATAACACAGCCATATAAAAAAAAGTTATCGGATCTGGGTATATATGAAGAAAAAATATATTTGAAGAAAAAAATCAAAAACCTAGAATCTCAGTCCAAATGTACTCAAGCTTATGTATTGTGATACTCTGAAATTGAATTCGCGATCTCTATTGAGCTAACTGGTCTACGTTTGGCCCTGAACTAAAAACACATATGAAAATCGCAAATAAAGCTGATTCTTCACTTCAAATAAAAACTTACATCTCAAATCTGACTGAAACCGTACACTTTCTTATGTCTTTTATTGCGATATATTCAAATTCACAACCTGCGTCGGCCTAGCAGATCTAATTTTGGTCCTAACCTAAAAAAGCATCTCAAAATACTCAATAAAGCCGATTTTCGCCATATAAATTTAACCAATGAAAAACTTACAGTACGAATCTGAGTCCAAACGTATATATTCTTATGTCCTTCGCTGCGCTGTATTCTAATTCAAAATATAAATTTACCCAACGAGTCTACGTGTGGGTTTCAACCTCTAAGAATGCCTCAAAATCTTCAAAGCAGTCCATTTTACTTAAAGAAAATATAAAATAAGAGAAAAAATATAATTGTACGAATATTTAGTACAGATTTTCATGCAATTTAATGAGTTGAATTCAAATTTGCAACTTAAAGTGGTCCAACATAAGGATGATTACATTTTGACTGAGATTTTAGGTTTTTGATATTTTTTCAACTTTGTTCACGTAAAAACAGCTATTCAGCCAATTTTGAGGAGTTTCACTGGGGTTAGGGCTAAGTCTAGACTGGCTGAACAAAAATTTCGAGGGCTGATTTGTATTCAGCGCATCAAAATACATAGGGGTATATGTGTCTCATACCCAGATACGACAACTTTTTTGTGTGGCTGTGTAATTAATTGGCCGATTGGGTATTTTTAACCACAAAGTACAAACTGTCATGTCCACTTTTTTGAGAAAATACTAATAATACTAATACTAAACTAAGACAATACTAATTATAAATTATGTACAATTATATTTTATATTTCTTTAAAATATGCCAAATTATCGTTTTTATCTTCATTTACAGTTAAAATATCATTTTAAACAATTTCCAAGTCACAATTGCATCTTTAATTTTCTCGAAACTGGATAACTTTTTTTAAGAAATTTGTTCTATTTCAATGTTTTCCGTCAACCGCTAAAATGGAAGTTCTGAGTTTTAAAGGAAAATGGAAATTTGGAAACATTAGTTTGTAGAAAATGTCAATAAAAAAAATTATAATTTGTTCTTAATAAAGATTTCAGTATTAATAAGAATTTGTATAAACAGCTCTAGTCATTTGTGATCAAAAATAAATATAGCTATGATGAGAATACATTTTTCATCATAATCAAAGCTAATGTCAGGAATTAGGCTTTCATGAGAAGTGTAAGCAATTGTACTAAATAAAAAAGTTCTTTTATGAGAAAATAGCACAGATAGGAGTTTAGTTATAAAATTAATTTATGATAATTGGTTTGTATATGGCCTTTTAGTGCATTTGTAATAATTTTAATTAATAGTGCGTTTATTCTTTTTAAATTCACGTGAAACGTTATATTGTTGAAGTTCCTGAATTTATTTTTATAATTATTTATAATATAAATGGTCTATGTAGGTCAACTTTTACAGGAATTAAGACTGAAAACTTATTTCGAGTGAATTCTAAATTTTAATTCATGAATCAAGCGAAAAAAAATACACTAAAGTGACGTCATTTAGAGGGAGAGAGAGTCGAGTCACCCTACTTCTTGTGTATTTTCGGTTGATATAAGAACCTAACGCCTAAAATAAATTTTTTTCACCTCTTTGTTATTGTTAACGGAGAAGGTAAATTATTATGTTGGAATAGTCTACTCGAAAAAAATGATGATTCATGGTGCAAACCCTTTTAAGGATCATAAGAGTTGGAAGTGAGTAGTAATTCAACCCATCGAAATAATAAATATTCATTCAAGGGTGACATTTTATGATACTGAATAGATAGCAAAATGGAAATAAATTATGTGACCCGACTAGGATGGAAAAATCAATAGGGGAGTTTCGGTAAAAAACTAACCCTCGAAAATAACAAACTAAATTCGACTTGTTTCGCTAAATTTGTTCAAATTCATTCTAAATGATGAATCAAACAATTACATGAGTCACCCCATCGAAAAAAAGACCTTGTATATTAAAGGAAAACAGGAAATATTTTTGATAGCGTTCTCTAAAACGTATTGTTCGTAAGAAGAACTAAAATGTAGATTCGCTGTCGTAAATGGTCGGCAAGTATAAGAAAAGCTATATGAAGAATCCTTATCTAGAATAATGATGCATTTTGGAACTTTTGTGCATAATCGACGCAATTCTCCACCGATGACAACGTAACTTGGCAGCTGACTCACCAAGAATTAAAAAATTATAGGCATGATTTTAAATAATAAAAATTTAGAGATGACATCAATAGCAAAATTTAAAAACTATTCAAGATATCTTGAAATGCGAATTTAAAATATTTTACTATAGACTTCTGAAAAAATTTAATTTTTTACCGTTATTCAACAATAATGCATTTTTTATACAAACGGAAAAGTAGGGGTTTTCTTTACAGTAGTCACGCCACTGATATTTTACAAAGCTAAATAGTTATAAAATACTTTATAGTAATTTATTTTTATCATTATATTATTGGAGATAATTTAGCACCCCGATTCCTGAACGGGACATAACTCGGTAAAGTTGGAAGGAGGTTGGCCCCTGGCAACTAAAAGCCGAAATTTGATTTTTGAAGAATGCATTCATATAGGAAATGAGATTGCGCATATTTTTTCCTGTGGCAAAAAAATTTAATCTATTATAGTTTTCGAGATAACCATCATAATGATGGTTTTGTCTTAAGACGATTTGTAATTATTTTTAGTCTCTCTTATAATCTTCGATCGCTTCGTTTATCAAGCGAAGTTTAAGCAAATATAAACTTTCTGTGGAGAATAGGTAAATAATTGCAAATTTAAAAGTTGGAACGTGCGATTCGTAACAATTCATGTCTATTATACAGACGAAACCGCTCGCAGTACAGCTAGCGAAGGAATAAAAATATAAACAAAGGAATACCTGAAGTTATATTAGATGATCTTCAAATTTCGTGAAATTCATAGTGGAAGAAACT
>JAAAKG020157282.1:0-20327 GCA_010014905.2 Druon quercuslanigerum | reverse complement strand
ATCGTGGTTTCGTTGCTGTTCCCTTTCCGCATAAATTTTTATTTTTTGTTTAATAAACAAATTTTCCAAGATAAGGGGGCTGTATGAGTGCGGAAACGTTGGTGATTTTTTTTCACAAACGTTTTTATATTCTGATTTGATAAAAATCATAAAAAAAGACGAAAGAAATAAACAAAAAGGAAGAGTTCAGTTTATATTTCAAAAATTAATTTAATTTAAATAAGTGTTAATGTACAGACTTCCTAAAAATAAAACTTAGAATCCAAAGATTAAATTTGGACAACCATCATAAAATGTTCCTATTTTAATTTGAAAAAGATAAAAATCTTTTAAGCATGAAACGAAAAGAATTTCTTTTTTTTTTGACAAAAATTAAAAAGAGGAAAGAAAATGAGAAGATACCAATAAATTCCACTCGCTTCTCTTCTTTATTACTTTCGTCTTTTTTTTTATTCTTAGCAAATCACAATAAAAAAAAATTTTGTAGAAAATAATCACTAGCGATTCAACACTCATAAAGCACCCTTGCCAGGTCAAAATTTTTATTTTTAATTTGCTGTTCCCTTCCCGCTCAAATTTTTATTTTTTGTTTATTAAGAAAATTTTCCAAGATAAGGGTGCTGCATGAGTGCGGAAACGTTTGTGATTATTTTTTTACAAATGTTTTAATATTGTGATTTGTTAAAAATAAAAATAAAAAAGACGAAAAAAATAAACAAAAAGGAAGGGTTTAGTTTATATTTAAAAAATTTCAATTATAAATATGAAAATATATGTATAATAGCACAGTTTTCAATTCAGAAATTAATTTAATTTAAATAAGTATTTATGTGCAGACCTTCCAAAAATAAAACTCCTATTGCAATTTAAAAAGGATAAGAATCTTCTAAAAATGAAAAGAAAAGAATTTCTTTTTTTTTGACAAAAATAAAAAAGAGGAAAGAAAATGAGAAGATACCAATAAATTCCACTTGCTTCTCTGTTTTATTTCTTTCGTCTTTTTTATTTTTATTCTTAGCAAATCACAATTTAAAAAAATATTTTGTAGAAAATAATCACTAGCGAATCAACACTCATAAAGCACCCTTGCCAGGGCAAAATTTTTTTTTTTAATTTTGAGCAGGCAGTAACATCAACCAAACCACGATGCTCCCTTCCTGACACCCGATTATAAAGTCGAGAGTGGGAGAGAGAGCATCGTGGTTTCGTTGCTGTTCCATTTCTGCTCAAATTTTTATTTTTTGTTAATTAAACAAATTTTTCTATCATAAGGGTGCTGTATGAGTGCGGAAACGTTAGTGATTATTTTTTACAAATGTTTTTATATTGTGATTTGATAATAATAAAATTAAAAAAGACGAAAGAAATAAACAAATTCTTCCTCTTTTTTATTTTCGTCCAAAAAAATACATCTTCTGTTTTAGAATTTTTAAAATCTTTTTTCAAATTGCAATATGAATATCTTATAGTAGTTTTCCAAAGTTTGGTCGATGGATTCTTGGTTTCATTTGCAGAAATTCTGCTTAGTAACTTGATGATTGGACGTTAAATAGGATTTTAGATGTGATTTTAATCTCATTTAAATTTCTTAAACTTTAAAGTAAGTGTTTTTTTTTTTATAATAATAATTTTCTCTACCTGTGTGCTATCCACTAATGGAAAGAGGATCCAGCTTACACAAGTGAGCATCACCAAGACCATAAGACTCATAGAACTCGCTTTTGCAATAACCACGGAATTTTTCAACACCATTAGATGTTCGATTCGTCGAGAGAAAAAAATTGGACCTTGCAATCTTTCAAGAAATTCCTCTATTTCCGTGCGACGTGAAAGAAACACAACGAGCTTGATCACATACGCAACACAGGTCAAAGTCAAAAAGGAACTCTCTACCACTTTTTGTAGATCGTCTCGTATAAGATATATGTTGATAAATTGAGCCGGTAAGACTGTCACGATATAAAATAAATGGAAGCCATAACCATAGATTTGGTAAAGCAGTCTGAAATAATTATAGAAAAAATTTATTTTTCAATTTTGTTTTCAAAACAAGAATCCTAACTACAAAAAGTGTACAGAAAAATTAATGAGAAAAAATACAAAAAGGAAACTGTTTTTAATTTTCTAAAAAGGGAAAGTTTAAATACAGGGTAGAAAGGTGATTTTAGCAGAAAAATCAGTTTAGGTAAACCGAACCTTACCGTAAAAAAATATTTCTACCCCTCCCCCCGCCCCTTTTAATACTGCGTAATTTTTAATATTTATAAATTTTTGCTAGTTATTGCTAGTAGAATAAGGCAGGCTTTTTGAGACAATTTTTAAACAAATAAAGATTTTTCACTCAAGAAATAAATAAAAATTTATCTAAATTATTGAACCTTCAAACCAAAATACGAATTTTCTGTAGAAAAATGTTTAATTAATTTCAAAATATGATTTTTCAGCAAAATATTAGTTTTCTTTGAAACTGTTGCATTTTTACATAACAAACAATATGAAAAGCAATATTAAAAAGATAAATTTCGAAAAAGCTGAATTTTCAGTTTAAAAAAATTATACCAAAAAAATTTAATTTTTCAATTCCAAAAGACGAGTCTTTCTAATCAAATAGGATGAATTTTGAAAAAAGTAGTTAATTTTCCACCAAATAGTTTCATTTTTATCCAAGAAAGATTAAATTTGTACTAAAACAGAATAATTTTTAGTAAAAAACCACAAAATTTTTTGTTAAAAGATGAACTTTTATTAACACAAAAATATAAATTTTAAATAAAAAAGTATGAATTTGAACAAAATAGTTTAATTTTCAACCAAGCTGATACATTTTTATCCAAGAAATATAACATTTATCTTAAAACAGATAAATCTTTAGTGAAAAATATAAATATAATAAATTAAAAAAAGTATTTGAATTTTTATCCAGAAAAGATTTTAAGATGTCTTTTAAACTTTTTCTTTCTGGTTGGAAAATTAATTTTTTTTATTATAAATTGCATCTTTCTTAAGCAAAAATTTCATTGTTCAGGTGGACGCTTCAACAGGTTTATTAGAAATTGGTTGTTCTTTTCAATCACTTCAACTACTTCCATTTTGTATTTAAAATTTTTTTCAGTTGAAATATCAATTATTATAATTTTTGATAAGAATTCAACTTTTTGGTCAACCTAAAAGAAAATACACCAAACTCTCGCTTTCAGTCACCCCGTTCTCGGCCTTCCTAGAAATGCTGGCTCACGCAGTTTCTCAGGGAAGTAGGGCGAGAGCGGTTGCGACATTATAGAGGCGGCCCTCACTGTTTACGAGTCTGTCCCCCGAAATCAGTCCAAGGTCATTTGAAGGCAACCTCCGAGGCTTGACTGAAAGCGAGGGTTTGGTGTACTTCAATTTTCTAACAATTTGTTGATTTAAAAAAAAAAAGAAGACTAATTTTCTAGAAAAAGGATGAATTCTGATCAAAAAATATATTAATTAATATTTAAAATAAAAATTCGTTTAACTCTAAATTAAAAACAGTTTAATTCATTATAAAAAGAAACGAATTTTTACCCCAACAATTCGACTTGTAACCAAAAAAGATAAAATTTCTACCAAAAGAGATGAATTTTCTATACAAGTCTCATTTTTCATTCAAAAAAGAAAAAATGTTTTAACCAAATTGTGAAATATTTTAACAAAATAAAATAATTTTTAAACCCAAAAATAATGAATTTTAAACAAAAAATTTATTTACAATCAAACAGTTGAATTTATATAAAAAAAGGTAAAATCTTATCAAGAAATTTAATTATAGATATTTTAACCAAAAAATATTTAGGTTAAAAATTGAAAACAGTTGAATGTATTAAAAAATTTCCAAATTAAAAAATTTCCAAATTAAAAAGTTTCCAATAAAACTGTTGAAGCCTCAAGCTAAGCAGACTAATTTTAAACCAAACAGTTGCATTTTTGCTCAAGAAAGATGATATTTACAATTAAAAAGGTAAAATTTCCAACCAAAAAACCAATTTTCAATAAAATAGTTGAAATATCGATAACAAAAGATTTTTCATTCCATACAATTTTTAACCAAATAATAACATTTTCAACCGAAAGATAATTGAAATTCTTTGAACACATTTTCCAGTTTGTGTATTAATTTTAATCAATATGAATTCTAAATAAAAAATATGACAGTCGCCTTTTTAACAAAATATAATGAATTTCCATGCCAAAAGACGACTTTCCTTCAAAACAGTTATATTTTTGACTCGAAAATAAAAATATTAAAAAAAAAAAATTAATTTACAGCTGAACAGTTAAATTTTCAAGTAAATCGATAATATTAATCTTATTATAATTATAATATTTACTACTAATTTATAATAATAAATTTTATGCTTACTCACTAATTTTTATTAAAAAATTATATTTATGAGTAATATTAGCAATTTAAAAAATTATTAATTTTAAAGTGATTTAAATTTACTTCTAATAATTGCAATTTTAAAGGGTTGGGGTATAAAAAAGTTTAAATATCACAATTTTTGGTAAATAAATTTTTTCTTTAGTTTCAAGTAAAACTCGAATTCGTTGTTTAATCAATTTTAATGTTAACTTGTAATTTTGTTATGTAATGGCAATTCCTCTGAATTTTAAATTGTTCAATTTTCAAAAGTTGCATCTTAAAAATTCAATTCTTATTGAATTAGAAATTATACAATTCAACTCCTTTTTCTAATTAAATTGTCCTAAATCGTTCGCATTTTTTTAAGTTTCAGAAGCTTGCAATTTAAAATTATTAGTTATTTATTATTGTTTCAAAAATATTTAAAACCTCATTTTAAAAAATTTGTTCATTAATGGATTTTTAAATTTGCATATTTTCATGTTAATAAATATAAATTCAGAGAGAGGAAATCACAATCTCTGTAGTTTCCTTTACTAGAAACAACGATTTCATTATCCTTCTTATTATATGATTAAAATTTAATTAATTTCTTTCAAAGCGGTTTGCTAATATTTATCGAATTCCGCAATTGATAATATGTGTGATAAAACGGCGTTTTTTGCAAAGAGAGTTAATTTTTTATAACCCGGAAGAAATCCCGAATACTCACCGGGAGAACCGGGAGAAAGCCGGGAGGCAAAAATTGAAAAAATAGTGACCAATCTGAAAATGTCTTTGTAGGAAGAAAGAAACTGCTTCATAAAAAATGGACTAATGTAAAAGTACAAAATTAGGCAACATGAGAAATAGTAAAGGTATTTGAAACATTCAATTTAGCTTTATATACTAAATTGTCAAATTTTAATCGCTTTAAAATCAAATTTAAAAGTTTTCAATCATTAATTATTTATTTTGACCAATTTTAATCATAAAGAATACAATGTCAATTCCTCCTAATTTTAAATGGTCCAATTTCTAAAAGTTTCAGTTTAAATATTTAATTCTTTTTGAATTAAAAATTAAACAATTCTACTCATTTTTCTAATTAAATTGTCCAAAATCGTTCGAATTTTTTTAAATTTCAGAATCTTGCTATTTGAAATTAGTAGTTATTAATTATTGTTTCAAAAATATTTAAAACCTTATATTAAAAAATTGTTTTGATGAAGAATTTTTAAATTTGCATATTTTCATGTCAGTAAATAGAAATTCAGAGAGAGAGAGAGAGAGAGAGGGGCGAAAGCACAATATCTGTATTTTCCTTTATCAGACACAAAAATTTCATTATCCTTCTTATTATATGATTTAAATTTAATCGATTTCTTGCCAAACGGTTTACTGTTTTTTGCAAAGAGAGTTAATTTTTTATAAACCGGAAGAAATCACGAATATTCACCAGGAGAACCGGGAGAAAGCCGGAAGGCAAAAAATTTTTATATAGTGACCACCCTGAAAATGACTTTGAAGGAAGCAAGAAACTGCGTCATAAAGAAAATGAACTAAAGTAAAAGTACAAAATTAGGCAACATGAGAAATAGTAAATGTATTTGAAACATGCAATATAATTTTAAATACTCAGCTGTCAAATCTTAATTGCTTTGAATTCAAATTTAAAAGTTTTTATTCATTAATTAGTTAATTTAATCGATTTTAATTATAAAAAATACAATGTCAATTCCGCTGAATTTTAAATAGTCCAATTTCCAAAAGTTGAATCTAAAATATTCAATTCTTATTGAATTTGAAATTATACAATTCAACTCCTTTTTCTAAATAAATTGTCCAAAATCGTTTGCATTTTTTTTAAGTTTCAAAAGCTTACTTTTTAAAACTATTAGTTATTAATTATTGTTTCAAAAATATTTAAAACCTTATATTAAAAAAATGGTTTAAAAATGAATGTTTAAATTTGCATATTTTCATGTTAGTAAATAGAAATTTAGAGAGAGGAAAGAACGATCTCTGTATTTTCCTTTATTAAACACAACAATTTATTTATTCTTCTTATTATATGATTTAAATTTAAAAAATTTCTTGCAAAAAGGTTTACTGATATTTATCAACTTCCGCAATTGATAGTATGTGTGAAAAATGGTGGGTTTTTCAAAGAGAGTTAATTTATTATAACCCGGAAGAAATCACGAATATTCACCGGGAGAACCGGGAGAAAGCCAGGAGGCAAAAATTTAAAAAAATAATGTCCACCCTGAAAATGACTTTGAAGGAAGCAAGAAACTGCTTGATAAAAAATAGACTAAAGTAAAAGTACAAAATTAGTCAACATGAGAAATAGTAAAGGTGAAATGCTATATGATGCAGACGGGATACTAGACGCTTTGAGAGACTATATTAGGGTACTATTCGGAGATGAAGCTATAGGACACCAAAACTACGATGCAGAAAATGATGCCTTAACAAAATTAATTTAGAAAGCAAGTACATACCACATAGACTGTGCAAATTGATAAATTTATGCATCAAGATGGGATTAAGGTAAAGTAAATGGCAGCGTGCCCAAAGGCAGACCGGTGAAAGAATTGTGGGAATGTGTGAATGAGAACCTAGTTAGAAGAGACATAAGAAGCCACAGAAACACTAGAGCTTGCATGCAAAAAATGCATGGACGTGAAAGAAGCTAGAGAAGTATGCCAGGACAGGAAAGTATGGTGATATATGGTTAAAAAAAATGTGTCAGTAAAATAGTTAGAAAAAAAATATGTTGGTGAAAAAAGTGATAATTTTTTGAATACCTTAAGATTGGATGTTTCACCTTGGCTGGCCAGACACCGAAGAACTTAAATGTCTGGAGATTCATACCAAACGCGTCTTCAGGACTATAGATATCCATTTCTCACGGGACAAGTTTCCGCTGGTCGTTGCGGTTGGACTCCAGAGATGTATTATTAGGATATTACGGTACCTCCCTTATTATGCAAGTTAAAGGGGTAGTTTGAATGATAGGCATGTGGAGATATTATGGGTGGATCCGCTACTTATGTTACAAAATAATAGCGAATTATGATGACGCCCATTCACATTATAGCTCCCAGAAGTTTCCTATATAATTTAACCACCTTATTCCATTGATCGGTTCCAAACAACAATTTCACCTTTAGTCTCATTTAGTGCTTTAATAATGCAAGGAGTGACGTTCTGGTGAAGAGATAATAGTTTTATAGCATTAAAAACCAAAGTCTGTTATTAACCTACGAAGTTGAAACGTCACGTCCTGGTTAATAAGAAAAATGAAGAAATATTTTAATTTGGACTTCAAGTTTTGGAACGGTATACTAATATAGAAATAAGTTCTCCTAATAATAACACTTTACATTTCAATTGAGTCTTTTTCATTTTTATCATTTTAACGCAAACTATGAAATCAATTAACAATTTCAAACGGTGATTTCACGAAATTATTTGGGAAATACACTGGACATCCGATTTGAGCTATTTCGATTCATAAGTTCCAAGAATTGACGCCGATTGATGAGAGGAGGTGCAGAGCCGAAAGGGGAAGTCGTTTGCGGTCAATCACCCCAGACAAAATAGTACCATAGCGATAAGGTGCAGTATCAGAACGGCCTAGCTGTAACTGTGTCACATTGCGCAAGATTGCGATACGGCCCTGAATGTTTACGTCAGAAAATTTTCGATTTAAGCCAAGGTCAGAACCAAACCTGTTCTTAAATCGAATGTCTAGTGTATGTTGTTTTCTTATGCATCAGGGTTTATTATCTCATAGATAAAATGCTTCTTCTAACTTAATTCTAGTATCAAGGTTTATAGTATACAAGGCTTTATTATCTTATAGACAAAAGTTTTCTTCTGCTTCAATTTTAGTATTTTATAGACATAACAATTAGAAAAATGGTTTAGCTCTCCCAGCTAGGCTTTTAGCTGTATTTTTTATTTTAAACAAATATAGCTGTGTTACCTAAATGTCTAGCTGTCTTAACTAAATATCTAGCTGTCTTACCTAAATATCTAGCTATCCCAGCTATATTTTAGCATCTAGAAATTATTCAGATAAAATAATCAGTTAAATTGATTTTTTGCAATTATAGTATCATTAAGTTTGGAATGCGTGATTCAAAAATCTTTCACTTTAGAAATTATCCATTTAAAATTTTAATATTTAAGCGTACATTTTAATAAATCGAATTTTTAAGTGCATTTTCAAAGACTTCAAAAATTAACATTTAGAAGCTTTTAAAATAAACACTGAATATAAATTAATTAATGATTTTTAAAATTGAACTGTGCTTTAAGAATTGAAACAATTTTAGAATATCCAGATTTTAACATTAAAAATTAAACTGTTTTAATTAGAAAGTTTTATTAGTTAAACAAAAGTAAACCCCAAATTATTTTAAAAAAATCTTTACTCAATATTTAAAAATATCTGTCCGTTTATTTAAAAATCTGTTGTTATAAATAAAATGTCTCAAAATAAATAAAAAAAACTACATTTTAAACTTAAAAATTTTAATTTTTCTTAGAAAAAATTAATTTGCAAGTCAAAAGTTTGAGTTTTCATGTATTAAATAACAATTGAACACCTATTATTTTAAGAAAAATTCGCGTAAGCTAAAAATACATTTAGAAGTTGTCGAAAAAATTCAAAATTAAGTTAAAATTGGAAATTATTTCTATTATTTCGAACAAAAAATATAAATTCTATTTAAGAATTGTGAAAGACTTCCGAAAAATATAAAACATATCCTTATGATTCCTATAGGAAATTTAAAAATTATTTTTTATTTTGAAAAATAAGTTTTATATGAATATTTAAAAATATGTACAAAATTATGAAAAATGAATGTGGAAGACTTTAAGGATTGTTTTTTATTTACATTTTAATTAAAAATTTTTATTATATGTTAAGAAGTTCTAAAGAAATTAAAAAAATAATGTAATAAAAAAGATTGATATTTTAGCCTAGAAAATATTTTATTTTAAATCAAAAACGGTTTATTTCAATCAAAAATACTAATTTTCAACAAAATAATTAAATCATTAACCAAGCCAGATTAATTGTTAACCATATAGTTTCATTTTTAACCAAAAAACATACAATTTCTATCAAGAAACATGAATTTTTAAACCAAAAAGGAGAATTTTTGATTTTTTTACCCGAAAATTTTAGTGACCTGCTGAGTATACGCAATTAAAAAATTTCTTTAGATGCCCTTTTAATGACAGAAAATTTTTAGAAGTTCAAAAAAGAAGGTAAGGATAATTTTTAGTGTTTTCAGAATTAATTTCTGGTTTAAGTGGTCCCTGAGATTATGGTGTTCTTCTAGATAAATTTATTCATTTTTATCCGAATTTTCAAAAATTGCATATACTTTGCAGATTTCGAACAAAAATTAATAGTAATAATTTTTCCAAAACTTTGATAATAAGATTTCAGATGATGAGTAGAAATAATCACACGTTATTTTTTCAGCAAAAAAGTCGACTTCAACGATCAATAATGACAAGGATTGGAATACAAATTTCATTATTTAACATTGAATTTTATCTGTGGAAAAATATTTTTCTCCGTCATTCCGCTGGGAAGGTCTACCGATTGTTGATTGGGTGTTCTTACCACTAAGCTACTGGAGTGATCGAAACAAGAATTTTTTTACAGATATGCCGAACTGCTAAGTTTTCTGTAATATCAGTAATAAGATTTTAAAAATCTTTATTAACAGAGTATGGTAATGACCGATCAGATAAAGACAAATGTCAAATTGCGTGAAGATATAAATCTGCAATGTGTAACTAAGATACAGCTCAAATTCAGAATTCTACGTTTTTTTTTTTATTTTCAAATTGAATTTTATTTGCGAAAAAGATCGCTCTGCTGGGAATCGAATCCAGGTTTACCGACTGCTGGTAGGGTGCTCTTACCATTAAGCTACTGGAGAGATCAAAAGAAGAATCTTTTTTCACATAATACTAAACGGCAAGGTTTTCTGTAATATCAGCCATACGATTTAAGCAATCTGCATTATCATCGTGGATGGTAATGAACCTTTGATTCTGAAACTAATCACATTGCTACACTATCTAAGACAACCTCAAATTCAAAATTACACTTTTTTTCGAAAATTTTAAAATTGAATTTTGTCCTTAAAAAAAGATCCCTCTGCAGAATTCCGCTGAAAAGCGAATCCAGGTTTACCGATTGCCGATAGGGTGCTCTTACCACTAAGCTACTGGAGAGATCGACAGAAGAATTTTTTCACATACATGCCAAAGGGCAAGCTTATCTGTAATATCAGTCATACGTTTTAAGAAATCTGTATTATTATTGTAAATGGTAATGACCCACTGATGCAGAAACTAATCACTATGCTACACTATCTAACATCACCCTCAAATTCAGAATTTTACGTTTGTTTCTAAAATTTTTAAATTAAAAATTTTTTCAGTTAAAAAAGATCCTTCTTCTTCGCTCTGTTGGAAATCGAATCCAGGTTTACCGATTGCCGGTAGTGTGCTCTTACCATTAAGCTACTGGAGAAATCTAAAGAAGAATCTTTTTTACATACATGCCAAAAGACAAGACTTTCTGCAATATCATTTATAAGATTTAGGTAATCTGTATTACCATCGTGGATGAAAATGACCCTTTGATGCAGAAACTAATTACATTGCTACACTATCTAAGATAACCTCAAATTCAAAATTTTTTTTTCTAACATTTTAAAATTGAATTTTGTTTGTAAAAAAAGATCCTTCTCCTTCGCTGTGTTGGAAATCGAATCCAAGTTTACCGATTGCTGGTAGGGTGCTCTTACCATTAAGCTACTGGAGAGATCGAAAGAAGAATATTTTTTACATACATGCCAAAAGGCAAAGCTTTCTGCAATATCATTCATAAGATTTAGGTAATCTGTATTATCATCGTGGATGAAAATGACCCTTTGATGCAGAAAGTAATTACATTGCTACACTATCTAATATAACCTCAAATTCAAAATTCTTTTTTCTAACATTTTAGAATTGAATTTTGTTTGTAAAAAAAGATCCCTCTCCGTTGCTCTGCTGGAAATCGAATCCAGGTTTACCGATTTCCAGTAGGGTGCTCTTACCATTAAGCTACTGCAGAGATCGAAAGAAGAATCTTTTTTACATACATGCCAAAAGGCAAGGTTTTCTGCAATATCATTCATAAGATTCAGGTAATCTGTATTATCATCGTGGATAAAAATGACCCTTTGATGCAGAAACTAATTATATTTATACGCTATCTAAGATAACCTCAAATTCACAACTTTAAATTTTTTTCTAACATTTTAAAATTGAATTTTGTTTGTAAAATGATCCTTCTACGTTGCTCTGTTGGAAATCGAATCCAGGTTTACCGATTGTTGATTGGGTGCTCTTACCATTAAGCTACTGGAGAGATCGAAAGAAGAATTTTTCAGACCTGCCAAAAGGGCAAGGTTTTCTGTAATGTCAGTAATAAGATTTAAGAAATCTTTATTATCATCGAGTATAGTAATGACCGAACCAATGAAGACAAAAGTCACATTGTGTGAAAATATTAATCTGCACTGTCTAACTAAGATACCGCTGAAATTCAGAATTTTACGTTTGTTTATTTAAAATTTTTAAATTGAATTTTATTTGTGAAAAAGATCCCTCTGCGTCACTTTCCTGTTAATCGAATCCAGGTTTACCGATCGCCGGTAGGGTGCTCTTACCATTAAGCTACTAGAGAGATCGAAAGAAGAATCTTTTTTCACATACATGCCAAAAGGCAAGATTTTCTGTAATATCATTCATAAGATTTAATTATTCTGTATTATCATCGTGGATGATAATGACCCTTTGATGCAGAAACAAATCACATTGCTAAACTATCTAAGATGACCTCAAATTTAAAATTTTACTTTTTTTCTAAAATTGCAAAGTTGAATTATGTCTGTAAAAAAGATCCCTCTCCTTCGCTCTGTTGGAAATCGAATCCAGGTTTACCGATTGCCGGTAGGTTGCTCTTACCACTAAGCTACTTGGAGAGATCGAAAGAAGAAATTTTTTTCACATACATGCCAAACGGCATAAGATTTAAGAAATTTGCATTATCGCCGGGAATGGTAATGACCGATCAGCTAAAGATACTATTTACATTACGTAAAAATAGAAATGTACACTATAGATGAAAATTCCTCTCAAATTCAGTATTTTACGTTTTCTTTTTTATTTTAAATTAAATTTATCTGTGAAAAAGGATCCCTCTCCTTCGCTCCTCTGGAAATCGAATCCCAGGTCTACCGATTACTGGCAGGGTGTTCTTACCACTAAGCTACATAAAAGATCGAAAGAAGAATTATTTTTCACGAACATGTCAAACGTTTATTTTTCCACTGACAAAATTCAGTTTTAACATCGTAGAATAACATGTAAAATTCTGAATTTGAGGAGTATCTGAGATCGATAGTATATATTTATACTTATTTATTTATATTTATATTTATATTTTCACGATAACACAGATGTCTTAAAACTTATGACTGATATTATAGAAAACTTTTCCGTTTGGCATGACTGTGAAAAAAGAGCCTTGTTTCGATCTCTTTAGTAGCTTAGTGGTAAGCGCACCTAACCGACTGTCGGTAGACCTGGGTTCGATTGCCAGCGGCGCGGAGGAGACAGAACTTTTTTCACATATGCAATTTAATTTAAAAATTTTAGAAAAAAGTGACACTCTACATCTATTATAATACAGATTTTCCAAATTTTATTATTTATCATAATTACGATAATGACTAACGTCAAAAATATTTATCTAAAATTCGAAATATATTTTTTTAAAGTTTATAGGCAAGTTTAGGTTAATTTTTCTATTTTTAGTCAAATATTGAGAGTCTTTAAGCCCTGTGAATGAAATACCAATAATATTATCTTTTTGTGACGTATGGGATGTGGTTTAATCTAACTTTTAATTAATTTACTTACTGCTCCATGTTAGGAAATTAATGGCATATAAATAAATATTTATAGCAAAGTCTGTAATTATTTTCAATATTTTCATAATAATCTAGAATGAATTGAGAGAAAATCGAGTGAATTTTTTTCAGGGTAATTTTTTCCGACATAGAAGCAGCGCATATCTGCCTCATTATCTCTCGTCACATAACGATCCGGTGGTGCAAAGATTCACCTATCCGCTAGATTCGTTGATATCTGGGTCATCGCATCATCCGCCGCTTTTGAGATTTCCTCTAGTTTACCCTCATTTTTAATAATTTTACGTCACTAAATCTTTTTTTTTCTTTATCCCCATTTTCTCGCTTGAATACTAAAAATACCGTAAAGCACCTAAATCGATAATTTTTACTCGGTTTTACACTTTTTTTAAAAGGTTTAGACTAATTTGTTTTCAATCATAGAAATGCATTCACGATATTAAAAAAAAGACGCTTTAAAACTCTAATGTTTTGTTCATTTATAGGTCATCTTCGACAGTTAAGAAATAATTAAGTAATAAGAAAAGTTGTAACAAAAATACGTGGATAAATTCTTGGTAATAAAATTAATGTTAGTAATTATATTAAATTTAATATATGATAACGTCCCACTGATTGAACTTGTACCCAAAGATCACATGTTGAACAATTTTTTAAATTTTAACATTAGACTTTTTTTTTAAATACGTTTTTTAATTTAGAAGTTAAATTTTTTGTATTTTATGTCGCTTCAAATTAATAATTATTTAATTTTAATTTATACATGTAAGTTTAAATTAAGCAATCTGAATTTGTAATGATTCAGGCCTTTCTATTTAAAACAATTCAATTTGAGCTTATTTACTTTTTAATATTTCATTAAACATTGTTCACTTTAAACAAAATGTATATTTATTTAAATTAATTAGGAAAATTAATTAAAAACTTTCAATTTCAATTTTTTACAAATGGTGTATTTTAGATTAAAACAATTAATTATTTAAAAATTGAAAATAGTTTATAAAGTTTCAAACGAACGTTTTCATTTGTTTAACAATTAGAACGTTTTCGAAATAAAACAAAAGGTTTTTTAAGATCAAGTATTTTCTAGAAATAAATAAAACAATATTTTTGTATAACACAGGAGGCTTTTTAAATATCTGAAAAATGCAAAATAATAATATAACAAAAAAGAATCAAATAACTAGTTATCTCTTCAAACTTTTTGAACACCTAAATTGTATTTGAAATTTAATTCTGAGGATTGAAAACAAGAAAATAAGTATTAACAGTTTGTTTTTAAATTTATATAATTACAATTTTTATATTATTCTTGAGAAAATTAAAGTTATATTTTTAAATATTTCAAGTGTATCAAAAAAGAATCTAAAAGCTTTTCAAAACATTTTTTTGTTTGACAGGATTCTACAAAATTTTAGGGAAAATTCGAGTCTTTTTAAAAGATTTTTAGTACTTTTCGAAGTTTGGAAGATATCAAGAAATATTTAATAAATTTTAAGAAATGTTTCCAAGTTTTTCAATATTTCTAATCTATTTAAAATTTTTTAAATTCTTAAAAATATTTTTATCTATCTCGAATTTTCTCTAAAATGTTGAAAAATTATTTAAAATGTAAAAAAATGCCCTATAATTTTTTGAATTTTCCGAGGGATGTAGAGAAAAATTGTTTATTCTTTTGAAATTTTTCGTTATTCTTTTAAAGCTGCTAAAGTTTATTTTAACTATCTTGAATTTTTCCTAAAATGTTGAAAAATTATTTAAAATGTGAAAAAATTTTCCTTATAATTTTCTAAATTTTCCCAGAGATGTAGAGAAAAATTGTTTATTTTTTTGAAATCTTTCGTTATACTTTTAAAGCTGCTAAAGTTTATTTTGCGAAATTTCAAAAAAATTTACTGATTTTAATTAAGAAAAAATAATTAAATTTATGAAAATTTTGTATCAGCATCATAAAAGTTTAAAATTCTTTTTGAATCTCTTTAATTCTGCCAAATATTTCTTAAATTTACTCTATTTCTTATTTTGATTTTTAAAATGTTAATCTTACGAAAGAAACTTTAAGTATGTTTAAATGCCTTTTTTAATTTTATTTTAAATTTCATTTTTTAAAAGAAAATATCTGAAAAATAAACTAAATTGCCCTAAAATCTTTTAGATTCTTCAGATTCTTCTTTGGCCAATTTTAAAATCTTTTAGAATGTTTGAAATATTTTTTAAAGTTTTTTAAAATAAATTTTTCGAAATAAAAGTTATTTTAATTTCCACAAACATAAACAAATTTTTTTATTTTCGTTAAAACTGAAACCTTACAAATTCATTGAAAAATCTGTACAAGTTTTAATTATTTTTGAATCATTTCAAAATTCCTAATTATCTCTTAAACTTACGCAGTTTTTGCCCTTAAAATTATGTAGTATGGCATTATTGCAAAATTTTGTTTTAAAATCTTGTACACTCTTTTAAAAATCTTAGGAAATAATTAAAAATTTGTTTTATCATATTTTTCAATTTTCTCTTAGAATTTATTACAAAACAATTATTTGAAATTTTCCCATGAGTGTTATAAAAAAATCTTTTTCATTCTTTCAACAAACATCAAAATTCAGTTTACCTAAAAAAATGTGTAATCTTAAAAAATTAGAAAATTTTTTCTCAAAGTCACCATTTAAAGTTTTTCAGGAAATCTTCAAAGAAAGGTAATCTCCATAAATTTGTCATATTTATTAAAACGCTTTTAATAAATCTAAAAACCTAATAATTGTAAATAAACGCTACTATTTTTATTTTTAAAAAGTCATTTTTTAAAATTTTTTCTTAAAAAAGAATCTTTGCACAAAAATAAAAAAGAGAAAAGAAAAATAGGAAGACATCCAACCGAATCCCCTTTCTTCGCTTTCCTTATTTCTTCCTTCTTTTTTATTTTTATTATTATCTAATCATAATAAAAGAAATTTTTAAATATTTAACAACGTTTCTAGGAAAAATTTGGTTCAAAAGAATCTATTCACTTATCAAGGTAAGAGAACTTAGATTTTATTTTTGTCCAAAGTATTCTTTTTTAGAAAAAAATTTTTTTAAGGATTTTTTTCTAATTAAAATAGTAGCATTTAATGGTGATTATTCAAATGTTAGATTTTTGGTTTTTTATTTTATTATTAGAGATGTAATAGTATTTCAAATTTCAATTTTAAACTTTTGAAAACTTTAAGAGGTTTTGCAATCTTCAAAATTATAAAAAATGTTCTAATTTCGATTGTTGAGATGTTGATTATGTCATTTTAAAGGAAAAGTAAAAAAATAGTTGCATTCCGTGCAAATGGCTAAAATAATAGAATTAGTACCATTTGCTTCAACATAATAGTAAAATAATTCCATCATTAAAAAAAAACTATTGATAAGTGTTATCTAATATTTCAAGTAAAAATATTACACTTTCAACAAAGTAAATCAATTTTTAACCAAGAGCATTAGTTAAAAAAAAGAAAAATTAATTTTAAACTAAAATTATAAATCATAGAAATGATTTTTCAACATTGGTTTAAATTAAATTTTTTTTTTATCATTTTTTATAGTTCAACTTTGAATCAAGTAGATGAATTTTTAAGTAAAAAATATTCATTCTCTACGTAAAATATAATGGTTGATATATTAGCGAAAAATATTTTAATTTTAAATTGAAAAAAATTTAATTTATCCAAAAAATATGACCTATCAATATATTAGTAGATTTCTCAACTAAATTGATGAATTTTGAAGGCAAAAGGATTAATCTTCTGCGAAAGAGTTTAATTTTTAAGCCAAAAAAATGAACTTTTAAGCAAAAAGTTAGTTTTTAAATAAATATTTTAACTTTTGAGGAAATAGTTGATTTTTTTACCAAACTGTTAAATTTTAAAATTAAGAACAATGTTCTGAAAAATGGATTATTTTCAACCGGAAAATGTGAATTTTCAACAAGAAATATATAAATTTAACAAATCATTTTAATTTTTAATCAAAGAGATTCTTTTAACCAAGACAAATTTTACTGTTAACAGAGAAAAACAATTTCCATCAATTTGTTGAATTTTTATGAAAAAATTGAAAATTATTTGAAATTGTTAACGCGTTATTATGGATTTTTAACAACAAATTTCAAGTTACCCAAAATAAACCACAAATTTTCAACAGCATATATAAATTTTTAACCGCAGATGAATTTTTAAGAAAAAAAATCTCAACAGAACTTTTCAATTTTCAAGCCAAACAGAAGAATTTTCTACAAAGTAGTTAAATTTTTAACCAAAGAATATTAATTTTTAAATTAAAAAGTTAATTTTCAACCAAAAAGTGGATTTTTAACAAAATATTTGTATTTTCAACCAGATAGTTGTATTTTCAAGCCAAACAGACGAATTTTTCACGAAGCAATGAAATTTGAAATCCCAAAATATTAGTTTTCGAAAAAAAAATAACTTTTCTAAGAAGTAGTTGCAGTTTCAATCCAAAAGGACAAATTTTCTTCGAAATAGTTTGGCTCTAAACCGAAAAATGTAAATTTTCAACAAAAAAGCTCATCTTCAACAAACAAAAAAAACGAATTTTCAACAAAAGGGGTCAAATTTCGACACGAAAATGTGCTTTTTAACAAAAATGTTAATTTTGAACCTAATTAGTTGAATATCCTGCCAAAATAGTTGAATATCTTAATCCAAACAGACAGAACAAAACAAAAAAAAAAACGAATTTTCAACAATAGGGGTTAAAATTTCGACACGAAAATGTGATTTTTCAACCAGAATTTTAATTTTGATTCTAATTATTTAAATATTGTATCAAATTAGTTAAATATTTTGATCCAAATAGACAGATTTTCAACAACCAAAAGCAGTTCAAATTATTAAAACGGTATTATTTAAAAAAAAAATTTAATTTCAAAAATATATATAAATTCAATAAATCATTTACATTTTTAATCAAGGAGATAAATTTTTAACCAAGAAAGATTTTACGGTCAGCAGAGAAAAAAAATTTTTACCAATTTGTTGAATTTTTAAGAAAGAAAGAAGAATTTTCTACAAAACAATTTAATATTCAACCTGAAAATATGAATTAGGACAAAAATTTTAATTTGCAATCAAGTGCTATAATTTTCTATCAAAATAGTTAAATTTGCAATCTAAACCGACAAATTTTCAAACAACAAACAAAATTTGAAATTAACAACGCGTTATTTTGGATTTTCAATAAAAATTTCAAGTTAAAAAAATCACGAATTTTTAACAATATAGATCAATTTTCAACCAGAGATGAATTTTTAAGCAAAAAAAAATGTCAACAGAATTTTTGATTTTTTAAGTTAAAAAGAAGAATTTTCTACAAAGCAGTTAAATTTTTAACCAAAGAATATTAATTTTTAATTGTTGATTTTAGGTTTATTGACCAGGTAATATTTAATACTTAATTTTAGACGTTAATTTTGTTTGTCTACTGGTCTGTATCAATATTATTAAAATATTGACAAATCTTAAGATTGTGAAAAAATGTCTCTATCTACGCTGGGAGGGTTCAGATACAGACCAGTAGACAAACAAAATGAACATCTAAAATTAATAATTAATTTTTAAATTAAAAAGTTAATTTTTAACCAAAAAATGGATTTTTAACAAAATATTTGAATTTTCAACCAGATAGTTGTATTTTCAAGCCAAACAGACGAATTTTTCATAAAACAATTAAATTTTTGATACAAAACTATTATTTTCTACGAAGTACTTTGACACTAAACTGAAAAGTTTGAATTTTTAACAAAAAAGCTTATCTTCAATAAACAAAAAAAAGGAATTTTCAACAAAAGGGGTTAAACTTTCACTCGAAAATGTGATTTTTAACAAGAATGTTAATTTTTAACCTAATTAGTTGAATATTCTACCAAAATAATTAAATTTGCAATTCAAAGAAAAAAATAATTTTAACGAATTTGTTAAATTTTTAAGAAAAAAAAATAATTTTCTGCAAAGCAATTTAATATTCTACCCGAAAATATGAATTTAAACAAAAATGTTAATTTCCAATCAAGGGCTATAATTTTCTATACAAATAGTTAAATTTGCAATCAGACAAATTTTCAACAATAACAACAATTTGAAATCATTAACGCGTTATTATGATTTTTCAACAAAAAAGTTCAAATTAAACAAAAAAAAAACGAATTTTCAACAACAAAATGTCAAGAGAATTTTTGAATTTTCAAGCCAAAAAGAAGAATTTTCTACAAAGCAGTTAAATTTTTAACCAAAGAATATTAATTTTTCAAATTAAAAAGTTAATTTTTAACCAAAAAGTGGATTTTCAACAAAATATTTGAATTTCCAAGCAGATAATTGTGTATTTTCAAGTCAAGCAGACGAATTTTTCAGGAAACAATTAAATTTTTAATCCAAAAATATTAGTTGTTGAGTAAAAAGTTACTTTTATAAGAAGTAATGGCATTTTCAATCTAAAGGGACGAATTTTCTACGACTCTAAACTGAAAAAGGTGAATTTTCAACAAAAAAACTTATCTTCAACGAACAAAAAAAAATGAATTTTTAACAAAAGGGGTTAAATTTCGAACTGAAAATGTGATTTTTCGAGATGAACAGAAAGTAATTTAAAAAAAAAATGTTTCCACCCTAAAATATTAATTTTTATCAAAAGAGTTAAGTTTTAATCAAGTTTTATTATTACATTTATTATTATTTATATTATTCTTTACAATCCATTAAAATATTATTATTTAATACATAATTTTTTTAAATATTTAAATTAAAAATCATAAATTAAAGTGATTATTTTATATTTTTCTTTACAATCCATTAAAATTTCATTATTTAATACTTTATTATTATTATTATTACACCATTAAGCCGTTTCCCTTTCGGGGTAGGCGTGACTCACTCGGTAGGGAGGGGAGT
>JAAAKG020157271.1:0-30042 GCA_010014905.2 Druon quercuslanigerum | reverse complement strand
TTGTATCTTATGGTTTTCTTTCCTTTGTGCGCGGCCTAAAGGACCTTGCCTACTTCTAGGCAAACGGTCGCGTTACATCGTGTAGGTTTTTCTTGCTGCATTTTTGGTTTGTAGTTTATTGTAATTTGAGATTTAAGAGTTGCGGTTTCGGTTTCAGAGACATAAGAAACATATGAAAGAAAAACCGACTTCTCTTTGCCTATAAATATCTACAGTGTGGGGGTTGAGAAAGATGTTGTTCGCAGGTGATTTTGTAAGGAGAATGACATTAATTAGGTAGTGATTAGTGTCTTGTTTAACGGTGTAGAGGTATGGGGTTGAAAGGTCAGTGAGAAGGTAAATAGGATACAGGTGCTGTATGTGAAGTGAAAACTGGGGTTAGGAAGAAATACGCCGTACTATATTGTCAAGAGGGAGACAGGAAGAACGAGTTTTAGGATTATAACAGGGAGCCGATCGTGTAAATATAAGAATTAATTTTTAGAAAAGGGTGGAAGTAAGCTGGGTAGTGAGTGTTGGTGAGAGAAAAATAATAGACCTAGGGGTTCACTAAGGACGTTTTTGAGCCGTTTAAATCACGTTCTTTAACGCTTTGCAAACTAGGTATCTATCAAGATCAATTCTTTTTCATTGGGTAATTTTCAAAACATCAGATTAAGAATATGAAAATATTAATTTCAGTTCATTAAACAAGTTTTCTAGAACTTACGTCAGTTTTTTAAAGGCTTGAATGATGTATTACAGTAGACACTATATCAGGTTGCCGTATGAATGTTTGCTTTAGTCGAAACGAGAATGATTACATGAATGTTGAAATCTGTTTGAACAAGTATTTACCCCAGATTTTTTCATTGAAACTGACTCTTACTCTGCGTCTCAAATTTAAAAGATAATAACTGTAGTATTCGTTGAATAAGCTAATAAAGCACTAGAATATTCCTTGAAAACAAATTAGTCAGTCCTTCCTCTGATTAGGAAGATGAGAATAGTCTCTAATCTAGTCTTATCCCTAACCGTCATCCTCAATTTTATTGGTATGTATAAGAATAATATAATATACCCATAATTTTAGGTAAATTTAATGAATTAAATTCAAATTCTGCACTTTAAATTCCTTGTCAAATCACCTTTACCGGATATATTTTTGTCCTCGTATTGACCTTTATCCTGACCTGATTGGGGCCACTATCACCCCGCATTCAGGATCAGCGACCCAAAAAATGTCTAAAAGTAGAGGTTTTCTCAAATTCATTGGTTTTTTCCGATTCAACGGCTTTCTTCTTTTTAAACTTCACTTCAAATTTATCCTGACCTGAAGGGATCACACTCGTCCCCTGATTCGGACATAGTGACATCAAAAATGCATAAGCTTAGTGGTTTAGCTCGGGTTGCAGAAATTTTTTTTGGTGGTTCTATGTTAGTAACACTACTGGCGCGTGTCGTACCGACCTACTCAGAAACCTTTAAAATCTACCCTGAACAATTTTTAAGCAAAGGTTCAAAATTTTTATCAATAACTGTTAGCTCGTATTTCGTTAACTTTGTCTAGATTTTTCTGAACCTCTTCTTTTATTATTTTAAACTTTTCTAGCCCATCAGTCCATTGATCAACGTTTTGCAAGTCTATTTTGTTAGCGTTTTATATATTTTTTAAGGACTAGAGTGGTTCCAATTTGTGACGAAAGTTTAAGAGTGCTGGGATACATTGAGTTGGCAAGCTTTTATTGGTATTTATCGCGTAATATATTCTTGTCTATACTTGTTCGTCCCAGGTGGATTACCCATTATCTAATTATGTTTTAATAATTTGTTGAATTTTTGTCTTGTGATGTTCTTCTGGATTTGCCAAAGGGCAATATTTACGCGTTTTGGTTTATCTAGTTCCTAACTGCCCAATCAATTGTACTTTAAGGTATTCTTTACGAATTGGTGCCATTACTCTTGTGGAGAATCCTAGTTGTTCCCCAGCGCAATTATATGATTATTGAATTCTAAGTCTATTCTAATTCCGTTAGATTTTTCAATTTTTCTCTTTTTAAAAATCTTCGAGGGTTTTATGATGTCTGTAGTATTTATGGTTAATGGTTCTTCGATCATTCTTTTAAGCACAAACCCTGATTTCGATTATTTGCTTGGTTTGGTCGTCGTGACAAGCAAGCGAATCACCGCGCATAACTGAAATTTTTCCTCCACCGAAGAGCAGTTGTTGTCACCTCTTCCGGGAGGATATAAGTGAACCTGAATCTCTCGCTTTCGCTTTGCTGCGATGCGTTTTCGCAATTTGGGTCTATTTGGAAAATCGAAAATAAGGTCACACCAGGTACACTGAACCGATGTATAAAACGCGCACATTTGGGGCGTGATATTACCCGTACGGTACGACGGCGTAATGCACAAAACTTGTAAAGAAACTGTTTCGTAATACATGCGTTCTGTTTTGTTTTGTACCTAGTATAAATCCGCACTTTAGGACTCTTTACGCGGAAATGACAAGGGATACAATGGTGGGGTACTCCGACGGAAGGTGAGTAAGACATCGGCGTAGTTGTAGCAGGAGGATTCAGCGCAAGGCACATAGCTTGGATAGGAGCTGTTCGCGTAATATATTCGGGGCACATCCTCTGGAATTCAGTAAACGAGTGACATAGTGTTCAATCTTAAAATGCTATTTGGCACTGATTTCACTTCCGTATTTAAGTTCCAACAACGTTTCTGCGATAGCATTTGGTGTAGGATTGATCAGCAGTTTTTGTGCGTGTAAGCGACTTCTTGGTGAAAAAAAAAACGTAAATAAAAGGGCTTGGAAAAACTATTCGCAAATTTCACAAAGAAACGTGATTAAGGTTCCGATGTGTAATCAGCCCGAACTGAGAAGATGAAGGTGCCTCATCTAAGGGGAGCATATTTGCCGCTTGCAATTACACGAATGGAACTGGAAGCGTTACTAGCAAGGACCAACGAGGAGGTCCTGCTCCTAGTCTCTCTCTGGCTAGGCACAGAGAGGAAAGAATGGGGAAGGAAGGACAGAGAGATACTTCACCTTGCTTGTAAAGAACACTTTCATGCTCTTCTTTCAGTCACTGGCCTCTTATCACTGGTCGGATTTTCGAATTCAGGTATTCATGTAATCCTCCCCCAGTATCTCACTGGTTAAACGTTCTGCATCAAGGCCACTTTTTTATTGTAGAATCAAACCAGACTTAGGCCTAAACTCATAAGTGGATCCTCATATTGGAAGCACGTCGAGTTTCGGGTCGAGATGGATATTGGTGTTACATGTTTAGACAATTATTCAATCCTAATCTTGGTATCTTGAAGGATAACTCTATTAGGTTGTCAGTAAATAAAATAAGGCTCGCTTCTTGAATGCTATCTGAGTGCGTATGTTGTGGCCAAACGTTTAGGATTGACAACAATTAAGAAAAATCAATTGAGAGAAAATACTGAGAAACTTCAGTTAATACAAGTAAAATGAAACAATTTAGAAATTGCTACAAATACTAACTTCATACGCTTCTGACTAAACGGCGAATGTTGAATACAAATTTTCATTTGTGCTAAAAGGTGACTGCTCGAATTTTGAACGATCAATAATGTCGAGCACCTTGTTACAAAAAGGTAGGGATAACATGAGCCTGCGCGGGTATCAAAGTTATGCTTTAAAGTTAATTTTTTATTTTTATTTCTCTGTGCTCGTCAAAGTTTCGATGACAAAATATTATGCCCTGTGACATAATCCAGTTTACCAAAGCTACTTTTGATTTATAGTTATTTTTGTTAATATTTGTATCCATATGGATAAGACAAAAATAGACAATTAGGAATGTTATTTTGAGAAACTACAAAAATATTTTGATTTACATGTACATTTTTTGAATCAGTACTATTTTTATCTTGAAAAAATCTTGAAAAATGAATAATACTGCAAACTTTACTTAAAATATTTGAAAAAGAGCGATTTAATATGCGATAACTGAACATATATTTTTCAAAATAAGTAACCTTTAAAAACTACCCTAGAACTTTTAACGAAACCATTTTAAAGTATCTTCATGTACACTACTGTTGAAAAATATCAGTACCACCAGGGCGATTACCATAAGATATTACTGTTGACTTTGAAGTTTTTCTTGCCGAACATATCGACTATTTTAAATTATTCTTGCAGAATCAATTTCACTGTCCAAGCGTTTTCCAACTGATGATCCGAATCCGGATGCTTCTTGTTGTGGACACTTTTATTCTTCGCATGACGGTCTTTCTTCAGACACCACCCTTTTGCGCGCCCTACCTCATTACTCTACAAGCTCTCCATCACTTGATGATTAATCTTCTTATGTCAGGTGCAGGTCTTTGCCTGCTAGGTTCAGGCCTCCTCCTGCCATATTAAGGTTATCAGCCTGTTTCAGGTCTCCTGCTGCTACGCCGCGATCTTTTTCTGGGCCTCCACCACCTGTCAAGCTACCCCTTTGCTTAAGGTCCAGGTCTTCTCAGAGATATAATTTTTCGCCCTATAAACGAATCCACTTAAGAGCACTAAATAATAGCCTAATGCTTATGTCAACCGAAGAACAATTTGTATTGTCAAGATTCAACAGCGGCGTATGTGCAGTATTGAGAAAATCAAAAAACAGACTTACGATTTTCAGTGGGATATTTAAGCTATCTACAATTGGGCGGTCACTTAGGGCAAAACTAAACATGGATAGCGGTAAGGTTGAAGATTGGACTACAGAAAAAATCGCGGAATATCCAGTAGGCACCTAAATCACAGGCAGTTTTAGAGTATTTCGTATGTAAACAGCAACTTTTGACACTTTTAATAAAACAAATGCTAAAAAACTTTTAATAATTCTGAAGTATTATGTCTTAAGAATTTTGTATTTAATTCGTAAAATATAAATGAAAAAATTTTTTTTATTTAGTTTTGGAGAGTTAGCAGACAGATTCTGCTGCCAGCGAGAAGTGCGCGAAATTTCAAATAATCATTTTGTTGCCTGTGTACTGCAGGATAAGTTTATTTTCTTGAATTTCTCGATATGTGGTTATGCTGCCAACAACTGAGCGTTAAAAACTACTTTTACAAGGATCGAGTCTAAAGAACATTAAATTTATATATTATTATTATTAGAAAAACAGTATATTTCTCTTTATCTGCCTAGAAATTTATTACCTAATTTATTAATTCATATTCTGACAAAATATTTGTTTAGTTCCAATTTTAGAAAAAGTCGACATAGCTTCGGCTAGCTTTTCCAGTAGCCGAAGTACGTTGAGGTACATAACCAGTAAAAAATTTATTTTATCTTGTTGTTTGGTCTTTACTCATAATTATTTCCTAACTTCACCTAATTATGCATAATTCAACGACAACATTTTTTTCTTTAAGAAATGTGACAAAATCAAGAGCGCCAATTCATCAACATTAATTTGTTTCCTATAAATAATACATTTTTTATCATAAGAAACCACTGCAAATCAGTTTCCATGCAGTCCCTGAAACTTTACCCTTACTTATACCGGGTGCATTCACAACAGGTGCAAAGTCGGCGTATGTACACCTAAACATAAAATAAAAATAATAGCGCAAGAAATTTATGATTCATTTTTTGACACTGAAAAGTCGACCACATTCGTTGAAAAAACAACGTTAAAATTATCAGAATTCTTCATTTTCAATTTTAAAATCCATAAATAAACGTAAAATGAGAAACGTCATATGAAAACTAGCCTGACTTAAGACGCAAAAAAATACATGAATGATGACATCATTTTTAAATATAGCCGTAAACATATTTTTATTATAATTGAATCTTATCAAATGTAAATATCTGAGTAGGATTATTTGACGTCTTTAAACTAAGAGATAACGACCATCCTACAGACTATCTAATGTAATTAAACACCAGAATATTTCTCAGTTACATTGTTAAAATACATTGGTCAGTCTTTTCTCTAAATAAAAAAATGAGAATGGTATCTACTCTTGTCTTATCCCTGGCCGTTACCCTCAATTTTGTTAGTGAGTATGATAATAAAATATATCAATAATTTTAGTATAATGTTTAAAGGTAAATTAATTTTTTTAATTTCTCTGTTGTATTCTAATTTTTGTTGTTTCGTTTAGCAGTTTTTGTTGCTAAAAATCTCCACGATTTCAACTTCTTGTTTCAGAATTAAGTTCACAGTCCAAACGTTTTCCAATTGATGACCCGAATCCTGCTGTTTCTCGTTGGGAACCCTATTCTTCTTCGCCTGACAGAGGTTCTCCAGACACCACCCTTTCGCTAGCCCTACCTCATTACTCTGCAAGGTATCCATCACTTGCTGAGCAATCTGCTCCTGGCAGGTGCATGTCTCCTCCTGCCAGGTTCAGGCCTCCTCCCGCCATGTGCCGGTATCCTCCTGCCAGTTTCAGGTCTCCTCCTGCCACACCTCATTCTTCTTTTGGGCCTCCACCACCTATTAACCCACCCCAGCATTTGAAGTCTAGGTCTTCTCTTCTCAGGGAAATGTTTCCTCGCGTACTGGGATATAAATTTAAAGAACTTGAACTAATTAGACTTATTCCCCAAAAGAATCCAAGCCGGAGATTTCTACTTCGAAGATATGTTTTTCCTGCCGATAAAGGAATCTACTTAAGAGCACAAAATAATACGCTGAAGCCTATGCCAACCGAAGAACAAATTGTATTGGTAAGGTTCAACGGTGCCGCCTGTGCAGTATTGGCAAAGTCACTAAACAAAACAACGGTTTTCCGGGGAATATATAAGCCATCTATAACTGCGCAGTTAAATAGAGTGAAAATAAACATAGATAGCGGTAATGTTGAAGATTTGACTGCAGAAGAAAGCATGGAATGCCCAACAAGCACCTCGATCTCAAGGGTTTTTAGTGTATTTCGTGTGTAATATAACTTATGATATAATATTCCTAATTAAAAACTTCAAGTGTTTCAAAACAAATGTAAACTCATTAAAAGAATATTTTAATTAAAGAACATTATTTTTTTCGAAAAAAACTAAGGTAGTAAATTTTACGGCATTCGGGTGAATCCAAGTTAACGAAAGCATTCTAAAGTGTTTCTACGTGTGAAAGCTACAACATTTTTAAACTGAAAACAGCAGCCCCAATGACCTTCTTAAGGTCACCGGGGCTTGACTATTATAAATTTTTTTTGACTTTGACTACGTAAATTTAGAGACAGTAATCTTATGCACAAATTATTGTTGAATATTTATTTATCGTAAGTTTCAGAGTTTAAAAAAAAAATAAAAATAGTATTTTTGTTTCTTATTTAATTAACAATTTCTTTAATTTAATTAATTTAATTTTCAATACATGATCTTTTTCACGCAAACTGCCTTAAACAATACAAAATTACAAGCGTCTAAAATATAAAGCTTTCAATAAAAAACATTTTAGGTTTATTAACTATCCTTCTGCCAGGTTCAGGTCTCCGCCTGCCACACCTTGCTCTTCTTCTGTGCCTTCACTACCTTTCAAGCTACATTGTATTGTCAAGATTCAGCGGTGACATTTGTGCACGATTGAGAATATTAACAAACAAACAGAAGATTGCCCATGAAATATATAAACCATCTGCGATTGAACGGTTAAAAAGGGCGAAAATAAACATGGGTAGCAGTAAGGTTGAAGATTTGACTACAAAAGAAACCATAGAATGCCCAGTAGGAACCTAAATCGCAGAGATTTTAGAGTAATTCCTGTGTAAACAGCAATTTGTTACAACGTCAATAAAAAAATCCTTTCCGCTGCACGGGCACATTCTCGTAGCGTGCTACGCGCGTGGTTCGCTTTGTTCGCAAAGCTTGAGCGTGCCTAGGGCTCGGTCCTTCTATTTACCTTACATCTGCGCTCAAGCCTTTTAAAATTAAAGGTCAAAGCCTCAACAACTGTCATTTGGTGATTGTGAGTTCTCTTTTGTTAAAGCTCCTTTGGCTTTCACGAACTATTATATCAAATGTATATTATATTTATTTCTGTACCTCGGTCTGGGGCTGTTTATTCAGATATCCCAAAATTAAGTAAAAATATCCTTTTAAATGATTACTTTAATATTTGTTCCTCATTTTGCATAAAATTTCATTCTTAGTTATCCTGAAAAATGTATATCATTTCAATTATTTCAATTATTACTATGCATGATAAGCACTAGTATTTGCACAAGCGTATTTTTAATCTCTTATTTTTATCAGTTAAAAGATGCTCATTCTGTTAAAATAAAAATTATTACTAAAAATTTACTGACATTTGTGTCGTTTTTCCAAAAATCCACTTTTTTATTTTTAATCTTATTTTTTACAATTGCAACAAACTCTAATAGCCCTATCTAACAATGATTAATAACAAATTTATAGATCTTTTTGGGGTCGACAACTTTAGTCAATTAATTTTAGATCGTACCTTGTATCGCTTTTTAAAAAATTTAATTTTGAAATTTTGAATGTTATTTTCTACGATTGAAACAAAAAATGCGTGTACTATCTATAATAATTATTCATGATAAGTTTCAACGAGTTTTCGCTAGTTTTTGCAAGAGCAACTTTTCTCTATTTATTTATTTATTAGCTTTTTTCGTTAGTTTAAAACTTTAATTTTTTATTTTTAATCTTGTTTTTTACAAGTAAAAACAATAACTATGCATACCGAAAAGTGATTAATGACAAATTCGTAGATCTTTTCAGGGCGCGCAATTTTATTAGATTCATTTTTTTCACATCTTGGGTAGATTGGCCGCAAAATAGAATTTTTCATTTTCATTAGTTTTTGTATGATCAAAATTTGAATTTTAAGCTTTCCGAAAAAATTAAAAAATTTGTCATGATAATCTTGTCGGGCTTTGAAAAATAAACATTTTTCTTTTTTTGACTTTTTTCACATCATGCGTTGTTCGGCTTAAAATGTTAATTCTGGTTTTTTTTTTTTGGTTTTTAAAAATGATATAACTCTAATCATTTTCATTTAATCAACAAATATCATACAGTTAAATTTTTTGAGTCACTGTATATTATAAATAGCAGTACATAAAATTTTTAAATCTTAAAAAGCAAAGTCTCAAATATTTAGAAAATGCGCTCATTTTCTGAATTTCCATCCAAAATAGCTGCCTTACGAAATCCTTCTTTCTTTTTAGGTCCTCAAAAAATGTACCAAAGCAGAATTCAATCTGACTAATCTGTCGAAAGTTATCGTGCCTACAGTACACAGACTACACACTACAGGCTACAAACAGTTGGTCTGTCAGACACCTTCGTAAAAATAATTTTTTCTGACTCAGGGGCCACAAAACGTAAAAAAAACGCCAAAAATCAGGTTTATGAAATCAAAATTTTTTCTATGATTATAAATATTGCCGTAATATAACTTATAATATAGGGTTAAATTCAAAACTTTTAGTTTATTGAAAGAAATTCAAAGTCGTAATAGCAATATTTCAGATAGAAAACATTATTTTTAGTGCAAAAAGTTAAGTTTACAAAAAAAAATTAATTTTCACAAACGTTTTTACAATAGGATTTGTTTAATATCGCTGCTTTCTAGTTGGTGGTTCTCTTTTTTGAGAACAGTAACAGTATCGTGAATTTTTTTATTCAAAAAAGTGACAGTTTATTCAAAATCAATTATTTTTGAAAATAGGTAATACAACAGCAACACAGAATAAAAATAAAAAACAATCATCGTATACACAAATTTTTAAATAAAACAATTTGCAAATTGTTCAAATAATTGGTTTTCATGATAAAAAATATTTAACTTTTCACGATAACAAGAAATTTAAAGTTAAATGTTGAGAACCTATTAATTTTCACTAAAAATATTTAATTTTTGAGAAGCTTCCACTAACAGTGACAATGCATGTGCAAGGGAAGTTCTGTAACATTTTGTTCCAATGGATATTATTCAAGATAAATTCCTTTTCCTGGGATAATTTCTAGAACACTAAATTACAAGATAAGAAAGGATGAAATGCATTTTTTTCAATTTTCTAGACATATAATGTAAAATTTATATTTCTTTTTTAAAGCTGTGAATATGTACTAATATACATATGAAATAGATATAGTATCCAAAAGTAGTCACTATGTCAATTTGTCATATGAAAACCAGTCTCACTTGATAAGGAAAAAATTACATGATTGGTGAGATCACTTTTAAATATAGGCATAAACACATTTTTTTAATATAATTGACTCTTATCAAATGTAAATATCTCAGTAGGACCCCTTGAAGTCTTTAAACTAAGAGATAACGATCATTGTAAAGATTAACTATGGTAATTAGGCACTAGAATATTCCTTAGTTACATTTTTAAAAAACATTGGTCAGTTTTTTCTCTGATAAAAAAGATGATAATGGTCTCGACTCTTATCTTGCCCCTGGCCCTTACCCTCAATTTTATAAGTGAGTATGATAATAAAATATATCAATAATTTTAGTATAATGTTTTAAGCTTATATTATTATTTTTTAATTTCTCTGTGCTAGTCAAAATTTCGATGACCAAAAATGTATACGTTCCTGCGACATAATCACTTTTATCCAAAATACTTTCGATTTTAAACTTAAAGATCTTATACTCCAAGTAAACTTAGAGTAGTTTCTAATTAATTCTGCTGATATTATTATCCATAAGAATAATTCCATTAGAACATATTGTCAGACCGTTGCGATCTATTTAAAAAGAAATGTTATTTTATATATTGTCTCTGAATTTTCTGGGCTGAATGGCCATCAACAGAGATATTTTTGAACTTTTGAAGATAATAGACGACGTGAGATATTTCAGAAAAGAATGCAACAATTTATCGAATCTTGTACCTCTACAAGTTCAAATTCTTTTTGCAGAATTTAGTTCACAGTACAAGAGTTTTTAAGCTGATGACCTAAATTCTGATGTTCTTCGTTGTGGACCTTCTTCTTATTCGCCTGACAGACGTTATCCGGACACCACCCTATCACTTGCCCTACCTCATTACTCTGCCAGGTCACCATCACTTACTGAGAAATTGCCTCGCCTCAGGTGCAAGTCTCCTCCTGCCAGGTACAGGTCTCCTCCTGGCAGTTCCAAGTCTCCTCCTGACACACCTCTTCTCAAGCAAATATTTTCTTGTCTACTAGGGTATAAATTTGAAGAACTTGAATTTGTTAGACTTATTCCCGAGAATAATCCGAAACGTAGATTTCTACTTCGAAGATACGTTTTTCCTTCCGATAAAAGAATCCACTTAAGAGCACAAAATAATGGACTTAGGCGACATATGTGCAGTATTGGAAAGATTATCAAACAAAAAAACGATTTTTCGCGCGATATTTAGGCCACCTAAAATTGGGGCATTAAAAAGGGCGAAAATAAACATGGACAATAATAAGGTTGAAGACTTGACTACAGAAGAAATCGTGGAATGCCCAGTAGGCACCACAATAGCAAGGAGTTTTAGCTTATTTCGTGTGTAAACAGTATTTTTTCACACCGTTAATAAAAAATAAATGTTAATATAATTTGAAATTAAAGATATTAAATGTATTAAAAGAATATTAATTCATTAATAAATATTTTGAGTAAAGAACACTATTTTTAACAAAAAAATTGGGTTGAAAAAAATCATTAACTTTCGCAAACCTTTTTGCAATAGGATTTGTTGATGGTCGCTTCTTTCCAATTATAAAAAATATTTAAATTTTTCTAAATAATTGTTTATTTTTTCGAAATTTATATTCTCTACAACTTCTGAAACAAAATAGTTTCTAAGTTTAAAGTAAATCTGTCCATGGACACTCTCAAATTTTGAAACAGTTATGATATACACATTTTTAACTTTTTGTATCATGCCCAACTTTTTCTTTGAAGATACCTGATCTTTCACGAAAACTGCCTTAAACGAGACAAAATTAAAAGCTTATAAAATTTGAAGCTTTTTATAAAAAACTTTTTAGGGTTATCAACTGTAAATTTAAATTAATTTTTGCTTATAAAAATTCAACCTTAATTCGAAAACAATTAATTGAATAATAATCAATTTTTAATTTGTTTAATCATTTACAATAAAAAAACTATTTTTTTATATTTAGAAGTATTTAACTATTTATGTTAATAAAATATTTCTTTTGTACATGTTTCGAAATTTTTTGATATTAAATAATGTTTTGTTCTTTCGTCAGACAAGTCTAATTGTATCCTCAAACTTTATTCATTTATTATTTTATTAATTTAGGTGCCCTAAAAAATGTATATACTTTTTTTCTGACATATATATAGATTTATTTTTTACATATATTAATTAACGTACTCAAGAAAGTCGACTACGTTAGAGATTTTTTTCTTAAATTACACAATCATCAATTTCAGGAAAAAGAATATCCATGTCCTAGGAGTTTAAAAATGTGAAAAATAAAAAACGTATTACTTTTCTTATATACTCTGAAATTTGTTAAAAATATAATAATTTTTTGAAGTTGAAACTTAAACTTTTTTGTTGAAAATTTCTTATGTTTATTAGAAAATTATTCCTTTCAAGTTAAAAATCCAACAATTTGATATAAACTGCAACTATTTGATATAAAATTAATGTGTTGTATTGAGAATTCGTCGTTTTTTGATAAATGTAACTTCTGAAGTTCCATATTTTCAATTAATTTTCCGGGTTAAAAATTCGACATTTAGTCCTTTATGCTTCAAACTTCAGCAACTTGCTTTAAAATTCATTTATTTCGTTAAAACTTTCGCTTGAATATTGTTCGTATATAACTGGAAAGTTCAAATATTTTGTAGAAAATTAATTAATTTGGTTAAAAATTCGCGTTTCTTGATTCAATTTAACTTCTTTCAATACAAAATTATTCTCCTTTGTTGAAACTTCTTTATTTGGTTGATGATACAAGTATTTTGTTAAAAATTTGTATTTTTTCACTTAATTTTAATTGTTGAAAATTCTTTCTTTTCTTCTTTTGAAAACTGATTTACACAATCTCATCAGAGAAGGTATTAGATTTTCGCTTAGGAACCATTTTGAGTAAACTTTTTTAAAAATTCTACAAGATTATTATAACGTTTTGAATTTCCTTGAAAAGTCGAAAATTAAAACTTTGACAGCATACCAAATAATGAAAAATAAAATATTCCATTTTGCGTTTAAAATATGAAAAATACGACAATTGATGGCTCGAGAAAAATTATTTAATCAAAAAAGATTTTAAAATTTAATTCGGGTCATTTTTTGATCGGAAGCGTACCTTTTATTTTATTTATAAATAACAACTTTCAGGTTATACAATACAAAATCTGTTATTTTGATGCTTTATATTGGAAATTTGTTCGAATTTGAAGATTTATAATTGCAACCTTCACTTATAATTTTTAAAATCATTCGAATATTTGCATTATATCCGAAAAGTGAAAATTTCCATATATTGAAGCAAGACATCGAATACAATTAATGTGGAGTGTGCAGTGTGCAAAAAATTAGGGATGTCCTAGAGACGTCTTTAGAAAATCCCTAAGACGTCTTTGACAACATTTCTTTTCGACACCATACGGACGCTCTGAAGACGTCTAATGTCAATCCGAAAGATGTCCCAAGAACGTCCATGTCTTTAAGACGTCTTCAGGATATCTTTAGGGCATTAGACGTTTTAGAGACGTAATAAACGTCCCAAGGACGTTCTTGAAATTTTCATAGTTTTGTGCCCACTGGGTATACATAAAACACCGGCTAACGCGTTATTGTCGAGTGACACTCGCCCGCCAATTTATTTTTATCTGCAGCGTCATCAGCGCGCTATCACGCGGTTAAAAGCGGAATTACAAAACTCTGGTAAAATTTCCATTGTTCTACTTTTTTTCACTTGGGACCTTTCCTAGGACGTTCTATTTAAGCCCAATAAATGTCTTTAAGACGTCCAATATTCTAAAGATGTTCTTAAGGCGTCTTACAGACATAGACGTTCTTGGGACATCTTTTGGACTAATATTATACTTCTTAAGAGCATCCCTAGGACGTTCGAAGGACATGTTTTAAAAGATGTCTCAGGAATGTCCCAAAGACGTCTCTAGGAGATACTTAATTTTTTTGCCCACTGGGTGATGTCACGAAGCGGGCTCATAATAGTGGCCTTCGTACTACTGTGGGTTGTCAACTTCTTAAGTTTTATAAAACTTGACATATTTTTAATGAAATTGTAATAATATTTTTTGAATACAAAAGATGTCTTTGGAGGTATTTCTAAGAGTGATTGAAAATCGACGTTAGTAGACGATGCTTTCTCAGCGAACGCAAAATATAAAAACGTAATTAGAACATCCAAAAATTATTTATTGGACGCATAATTTGAAAGTCGTTATTTAAGTATCTGAAACCCCTACTAAATGAGAATAAAGCGTTATTTGGAGAGACTTAGGCATTTTGAAACCGTTCTAATGACGTTCTTTGACCTTTTTGTGGGCAAAAATTAAGAATGTCCTATAGACGTTTAATGTCTTTAAGACATCTTTAGGTGATCTTTAAGGGATTAGAAGTCTTAGATAAGTTAATAAGGCTAACATAGGATGTCCTTGGAATGTCCCAAGAACGTTTTTGGGATGATTATGGGTTTGCGCCTACTGGTCCTGTTTCGAAATAAATTAATTTTCTCTGGGCGATATTTACAACATTAGATAAAAAATATGGAAGCATTAAATCCATCGTTTTAGTGACTTACACATGTATTGTACAATTTATATTAGTTTTTCAAACCCTTAAATACGTCACTAAAGTAGGCACTATATCAATTTGCCACATAAAAACCAGCTTTATTACAAACATTTGAAATCGCATGAACGGTGACATTAGTTTCAAAGGAATCTGTAACCAGATTTCTTTTTTTGGAACTGACTCTTATCAAATGTAAATGTTGTAGAAGGATAAGATTGACGCCTTGAATCTGAAAGATAAGGAATATAGCATAAATTATGTAAATATTACGTACTAGAATATTAATTAGTTACATTTTTAGACTGCATTAAACAGTCTTTCTTCTGATTAAAAAGATGACGATTCTTTTTACACTGATCTTATCCTTACCAGTTATCCTCAATTTTATTGGTAAATATAATAACATAATTTATCAATTATTTTAGTTAAATTTTTTTAAGCTTTACGCAAAACGGAATTTTTGCGATATCATCTCTAAGTTAGTTTAAACCGAAAATAAACAACATTTTCAGCCTTTTTATTAGGATAGGAAGTATCTCATTTTGTATCTAAAAATAGATTTTTAATGTGTTTTACAGATTTTTTGAAATTTTTGCATCTAGTAAACTTACAGTAGTTTATACTTATTTCTAAATCTTCAAATGCTGGTAGTTTTTTTATCTATACCGATACTTCAAGAATAGATTTGAAAAGCAACTTAATTACGTATATTGTCTTTATATTTTCTGAGGATTAAAGTTTCAGAGTTACATGAACAGATATTTTCTTATTTTTACGAAAATTGGTTTTAAATAATGATAAGCTATAAGAATCTAGCTCATGAAACACAGAAAAAATGTTTTACAATAATCAAGGAACAATTTAAAATTATCTGCGTTTATACTACTATTGAAAGTTGTCGCTATGACCAGGATGAGTACTATAAAAAATTACTGCTGACTTTAAAACGCAACCAATCCTTTAAAAAGAAGCGGAAAACAAAAAAAAAAATATTTCAACTTTTTGAAAAAAACAATGTAAGAATTACTGGCGAAAAATTGAAATGAATGTGGTACAGTCGCTTAGTTTTTATTTTAATATATTGCTCTCTTGGGCAACTTAAAAATTATGAGTCATATATCGAAAGCCGTGAAGCTTTTTCAAGTTTCATTGACTTAAATTCAAGATAAAACTGAAAAGACTGTTGGGTACGAATTTAAAATGATTAATACGCTAACTCCAAAGATACGAGCGTGAAAGCGACTCCTACTAATGAGGCGTCTAGATTTGGAGGTAACGCGTGAATCCGC
Organism: Druon quercuslanigerum; assembly: GCA_010014905.2. NCBI lineage: Eukaryota > Metazoa > Arthropoda > Insecta > Hymenoptera > Cynipidae > Druon > Druon quercuslanigerum. The sequence continues at coordinate 14,043 of JAAAKG020157271.1, read as the reverse complement.
ACACAGGTCTACTACGCGCACGCGCACCCACAATCCAAAGTAGTACGCACTCTGGCGCGCTGAACTGTTCAATAGACCGGGGATAGAGGGAAAAAATTCCGCTCCATTCTTTAGATTCGGGACGCTCTTATTTGTGGACCGCTAATATCTTTGTATCTCGTATCTTTGGAGTTAAAGTGCACTGGCGTTGGTCGTACCAACAATTTCCGACGGTAGTATTGAACACTTAAACATAGACAACCCAGATATAGTCACACAAGCCACCAAAGATAACACAAGACTTCCATGTTTGTTTATATTATGCAGAGTTGGGTAAAGGCTTTTGCTATATTTTGGAGCATCAACTCGAAATGTCTTTCCAGACTCTTTGCTGTCATATTTTTCATAGCTGTGTCACCTCAAGAGCTTCAGATATCGATATAAAAAAATATTATAGCAAAGAGTTAATGAAGAGATATCTTGAATTATTGTTCCCGTCCAAGATATATTAGTATCTTTAAGGACGACTTTGATGCTGCAAGTTTTTTGTTGCACAAAATCTCTACGAGTTAAATTTCTTGTTCCAGAATTAAGTTCACAGTCCAAGCGTTTGCTTGCTAATGACCCCAAATCTGATGTTCCTAGTTGTGGACCTACTGCTTCTTCGCCTGACAGACGTTCACCAGACACGACTCTTTCTCTTGCCCTACCTTTTTACTCTGCCAGGTCTCCACCACGTTCTGAGCCATCTCTGCGTACCAGTTCGAGGTCTCCTACCTTTAGGAAAAATATTTCTCGCCTGCTTGGACTTAAATTTGAAGAACTTAAAACTGTTCGTCTTACTCGCCGAAACACTCTGACTCCGGTATTTGAAATTAAATTATACACTTTTCCTCCTGATACATCAATTCGATTAAAAAGCCGAAATACTACCCTTACGCCTATACCAGCCGCAGAACAAGTTGTATTGTCATGGTCCAATGGTGACGTCTGTGCAATGTTGGAAAAATTACCAAGCAGACAAACGGTTTTCCGTGGACTATTTAAACAACCTATTTTTTGGGGGGCAAAAAGGGCAAAAATAAACATGTACAACGGTAATGTTGAAGAATTAACTAAAGAAGAAATGGCAGAATGCCCAGTAGGCAATTCGATCACAAAGACTTTTAGACTCTTTCGTGTGTGAGTTGACATTTTTTATATCGTTGGTGGAGTCCATGTCAAGTGATAACATGAATTTTCTTGATAAAATGGGATTTGGTTTGTATGTTTTGAATTTTTTAAATCTGAAATTGTTTTAATTGACATGTATTTTTAAATAAAAAAACTATGTTTGGAAAATAATTGTTAAAATTTTTTTTCAAACTCAAAAAAACTAAAATAGTGTGTTTAAAAATACACGCCCTCTGATTTTTTGATTTTTTTCACAGAAGCTATACATGTGCTCCACAATTTCTAAAAATTTATCATTAGACCGTCAGTGGTTAATGAGAAAATAAATAAAACCTCAGGTTCCACATGACAAAGAGATGCATTTATTTTTCAGTAGAATCTAATTTTTTTAATTAAAATTCTCTAATGATATCTTAATTTAATTATGTCGCTAATTCATAGTTCTAGAAATATTTCTAAAATTGCTTGACTTTTCAACGGTATTAATTTTCTCTGTTCACGTAATTGGTCCCGAATGTTTTCATCGGCAACACTCCTGATAAAGTATTAAATCAGGAAGTAAATATTTTATCAGAGACTCTTATTATAAATTAAAATTTCGAATGTTTTCTGATTACAAAAACGAAGATGTGAGACCATGAAAGCGAACCAGAGAATTGCAAATTTTGAATCCTATAATAATTAACGGGTTGTGAAGTCGAAACTTCTAACCAAGAGAATTCTTTTACCATTTTCTTAATTTTTCATGTCCAGGATTCTTTTTAGCTTACTCTTTGTTTCTCAAGGAACAGCGACCAAAACAAGTGTGCGCAAGTCTCTTAAATTACATATAGCTCAATTTTTTGCACGCTTATTTTCTCTCTATTTACTTTCATGGATATGTAATTCTTTTCCCCTAGGATTATACGACTATTACCATCATGAATATAAAAATCTTTTACGCACAACACCGTTGGTTCTGACAAAGCTCATCCCGCTTTTGTGCCTTAAGAAGAAATAAATCATTTGGAATTGATTTAAAAATTTAGCTGTACCAGCGATGCGATAAGAAGAATGGAAAACGGTTTGAATCTTTCTGATTGTCTAAATGTTCGGAAAATTTTTTTAAATTGAGATTTATCTTTTATTGCATAATTCAGGTTTTTTACAATTACCTTCAAATGAAAAATGTTTTTTGATATTTACGAACAGGATTTTTCCCAAAGTTTGCAGCGTATCGTTTCACATACTTTCCTGAAGGCGTCTTGCTTTTTTGCTTAGTTTTTAGCTTAAGAACATTGATATCTTCTTCAGTGGAAACTCGTAAACAAGCTTTTAAAGAGAAAAAAGCTTTCTCTTTGTCTATTGGCTTGGGAATCATAATCTCTAGATGTATCAGAAGAAGGAGTTTGTCCTCACGAAGATTTCTTACGGCAACTATCACAAATAAAATGTTTTTTTTTGTAATAAATAGAAATTTTTCTACAATACTTCCGAGAAAAGGCCTAAAATTTTTTGTTTATGTTACTGTAGCCACATCTGCCCACAGGATTATAATAACTTTTTCGAACAGGCATTTTGGCAACTTTTTATCTAGATACGAATGGCCTAAAAATACAAGTATTTAAACTCGTTCCAACGATCAAAAACAAAAAAATCATGAGCAAGCAGTGTCGCTTATGTGATTTTTACGCTAAAGGCGGTACGTGTGAAATGTAAGAGTAAACTTATTTTTTTTCCAATGCATGTTTGGACAAGAAGGCTTTTCGCGAATATGGACACAAAAGCGAATCGCAGTGTACGTGGTACGGCGTGGCATAACGATAGTCGCTTCGTGATGTAGAACCTTACGTTTTATTTATTTTCTCATCAACCAGTAGAGGTCCCAAAATAAAACTTTCAGAAATTATGGAACACATGCAGCCTCTTATGAAAAAAAAACAACAAAAAATTGGAGGAAATTTTTTTTCAAAAAACGTAATTTTCGTTTTTTGAGTTGTCGAAAAAATGTCTAATTTTTTTTCTATACTCCACCCGTTAATAAATTAAGCGCATTAATAAGCTTTAAATGATTCTAGAATCTGTTACTGTCAAAATTTTAAATGTAACTCGTACACTTTTAATTTAAAACAACTCAAAATTCAATTTGGAACACATAACATAGTTGTGCTAAGAATCAGATTTTGGAAAAAATAGTTTTTCAATTGCATTAATTATGGCAATAATTCTACTAATGATTTAATTGAAAAACATTATTTTATATAAAAAAATTCAAAAACTGACAAAAAACCTTACTTTTTAAAAGCTTTTTGCAATCGAATTTATTTACTGTCGCTTCTTTTCAAGTTTTTAATATTGTTTACTCTATGTCAAATCTAATTATGTTTCAGATTAGGGACCGTACTTAAATTACGTAACAGCTCAAGGTTAGTTAAAAAGCGGGGATGTAATTTAAAGTAAAATATTAAAGGACCTTAAATTAATACACCCTAGGCTGCTAAATTTGAATTATTAACTTCACTATTCTTAGTGTTTGATTCATAGAATTTTTATTTTGTGAGTAAATGTTTTGAGTTTTTAGGTCCTAATCAAAACTAAACAGTTATTAATTTAAAAGAACTTTAAATTAATGTAACTGATTAAAAGTTATCCATTTTCAAAGAATCGGTAAAAAGCGATAGTAGGACTCACAAGAATTAAATAAAATATTATTTTTCGTCTGATTAAAAATTTGTTTAGCTGCAGATTGCAAAATAAAGGTGCATTATTTTATTTTAGTTACCATAATGAATGCATATAAAAAATTTTTCATATGACTAAATAATTTTTCTTTTTTTGTATATTATTTTACAAATGGAAAAAAGTCAATTATATTACAGACTTTTCTGTTTAAATTAGGAAAAGGGATTCGATGTGAAGCAACATGGAACCATAAGCGGCTCCTTGAAGATGACTTTGTAAAATTCACATTCTGAATATGAGCGAGAATTATTTTTTTATAGAAACGTTTATTTTTGTGACGAACCTGCATTTCCGCACTATTAGTATATGTTTAAGAACTTGTTTATTTTGAATAATTAAAGTTTCACATCAATGGCTTCTCAATTTACAGAAAGAAAATGTTCATCAATTTAGGAAAACGGAATGTACATGTCACGAATAATTATTATTGTTTATAATTACTCAACTATGAAAGCCGTGTTGTAAAATAGTGAAACAATTCCGAAACTCTGAACCGTTTCTAATTAAACTATTTATCGAAAATTATGGACGCGGTACAGGAACTAGTAATAAATAGATAAAACTTTATTTATTGGGCTGCTCGCCTACAAACATTTACTTGCTGACAATTCCGTTTTTTAAAATAATTTTCCTACAGCTAACTCGCAAAAAATAATGTTTATCCACACCTTATAGATAAGACCACTCGCTCTTATAGCCCTGCCTTCCTCGAACCCTACTTTTCCTAAATCTATCAACCTAAACTCTTTCCTCATTCCTACGTACTTCTCTGTTTTTGTAGTTCTTTTTCCTTCTAATGCTTTTTTCACCTTTCTTTTCATTCTTTTACATTCCCTATCCTACCCATGGCTTCTACATTCCTTTCTGCTTCTTTATGACTACCTTCTTTTGCACACACCCTTGAACTTTTATTTTCAGATCCTCCCATATCTCTTCTCACGAATACCCTTTATAGCTTACCTTTCCCAACTGCTCCTGATACTTCTATATCACCTCCCGCGTCCAGGTCACACTCTCTTCTAACGACTCTTCTTCTCCACCTTTCTTTCGACCGCCCTTCCATTTGTGCCACAATCTTGATGACTGATGGTCTGATTCTACCCTCACTTCCACTGCGAATTTTTCTGTCTCCTCTCAACCTTGTTTTTTCAGGACCACATAATTTATCACCAATACCCCCATCTTACTCACCACCATTCGCCACCACTAAGCCAGTATAGTCCCTTACGATTCCCCCTCTTTATTTATAACACTTTCCGTTGATCTTCTTTTAAAAATTTCTCTCTCCCTGTAGACGCTCCTTTTCCTTTGCGTTTTCACATTAACGTCCCTTACTAGAACCTCCATGCCCCTCTACCTTTTGTCAGCGCTGTCCCGTACGCGTGCAAAATAAAATTAAAGATGTGAAAAGTCTTTTTAATTTTTTAAGCGCCCCTGGAAAAGAATTCTTGTGGGGACGGAAAGTCACCCCTTTGACCGGTAACATAAACAATGTTGTTCAAATCTCTTCCCCTTTTCCAGGTCTCGTGAGGCGGGAAGGCACCACTTTGACAGGTCACAAGAATAATGTTGGTCAAGTACATTCCCGTTTTCAAAGTCAAACCCGCTTCTGTTTCCAAACTCTTTACTTTCTAAGGTTTTGTGGGATCAGAAAGTCATCACTTTGAACAGTCATACAAATAATTTCGGTCAAGCCCCTTGCCCTTTTACTTCCCCATTATCTCGCGTCGAGGCGGGGAGGCACCCCTTTAAACAGTCACATAGACAATGCTGGTTACACTCTTAAACCCTTTGTAAGGTCTCGTGGGGGAATCCTCTTTACCGATCACAGAAATCATGTTGGTCCAACACGTTCTCCGCACCTCTTCCCCTTTCTAAGGTCTCGTGGGGGCGGCAAGTCATCTCTTTGACCGGTCACAGAAATCATGTTTGTTAAAGCCATTCCCCTTTTCAAGGTCTTGTGGGGGCGAGAAGACTCCCCGATTAACGGTCAACGAAATAATATTGGTGAAACGCCTTCCCGTTTTCAAGGTCTCGTGGAGGCGGGAATTCACCCCTTTGACCGGTAAGAGAAATCATGTTGGTCACTTATGACCAAACGCAGACCAGTTCACCTTATCAGAGCCAATACTAGAAACCTGACGATCTCGTCAAAGCCAGGCGAGCGCCAGAACATCTTTCCACACAGGTCAATGGACCTGATTATGATTATAAAATTAGTATATTTGATCTAAATTTAAAAGTCCATTAGGTTTCGCAAATCTGAAAATTAAATAAATTTTCGTCAGCCATCTGAGAAAACAAAAAAGCTTTATGTGGCGCCTGATAATTTTTTTTGACAGAAAAAAATTATGCAAATATATGATAAAAAATTTGTGTTTAGGACGATTTGACTGACAAACTTTGTTTTTTATGTTGAATAATTTCTAATATAATTTTTTAATAATTAAATATTTTCTGATATTTACCTTTCAATAATTTTGCTTCTGTGATAGAAAATTGAGATAAAAGTTTATTTTTGTGTAATATATTATATATTATGGCCATAATGGCTTTAAAATTCAACAATCTCTTTCTTTCTAAAATTGGTATCTTTGGTTAAATTCCCTGTTGAAATTTCCTTATTCTGGTTGGAGATTTCTGACTACAGTACAAAATTAGTATGAGTATCATTTTGAAAAATGCAAGATAATGTTAAGTAATTCAGATGAAAACTGTAAAATTTGTTCTCTTATTCGTATTAAGATGCAGTTTTGAAGAAATATTTTTTAAAACAAAAAATTTTAAAGTCGTTTTGGATTTTTAGAAAACGAATTTCTAAACTTAATTTCTAAAGTAAAAATTCCGCTTTAAAAAAATATTTGTTCAAAACTGTATCTTATTACAAATAATTTATGAAATTACACCTTGATAACATTAAAATCACCAAGGTTATGAGAGTACAAGAAAATGGAAAAAGTATTGCTTATCATATTTAAAAGAATTTGTGTGATATTTGTTGTGACACATGTATTATCAGAATACTACACTTTATGATAAGTCCAAAAACTTTGAAAAATATTCATTAATTCATGGCTGTGCCTTCGGCCGGATCTTTGAAATAACCCTTTCTTTTTCCCTCACGAAGTAGACCCTCCTGAAGTTGGCCTTAATTTTTTTGATTTTGTCTGTAGACTCGCCGTAGTGCGAGCTTTAGTAAAATAGAAGATATAGGAAAACACTTCCGAAAGCTTGGTCTATGCAGCTTTTTGATAGCGTTCGCCCTTCGGCAACCTATGATAATTTTTCTGACGGGAAAGATAAATGATGTCTTTTCTCCTGTTCGCCTGGTACTGGTATCAAAACGCTAGTCCCTGACTGCCTAAAACTAAATCATTACTAGATTAAGCAGAAGCTTAAAGATTTAGCAATCCATAATCTACCTCGAAATTGGAAACAATAAAAGGTTCACGATTTATAAAAATAAAATTTGGTGGGTTATGTTCCTGATTCTTACTGAAACTAGCCATGCTGAATTGCTCTTTTTTCATCCCCCTGAAATTAGAACCTCTTTTTTCATCGAGAAAGCTGGGAGGCTTAACTGCTCGAGGCTTCTCGTCAATTGACAAAGGATTACGTCCCGCAAGAAAGTTTACCAATCAATGGAAATCGTGGTAGAAAGCGTCTTTTCCCTACAGATTCTCTATCTCATGGACTACCACCTTCTAAACATTCGAGGCTAGTTGCGTCAGAAGAGAAATCAGATCGAAAAGAAAACCTACTGACTAGATTGTTAGAAACAATGAATACTAATATGGAAGTCGCGCAGGACAAATATTATTCTCCAGAATTTTCTACTGAAAAGAGCTCTTCCTCTGATAATAATTTTAATAACCATGATCTAACAAATGCGTCATCTTCTTTTCAATCTTTCAGTTTCAAGAAACTTGATTGATCTCTGTCGCTTAGCGTTAACAAAGAGATTGTAAATTTTTTTCCTCCATCTAAAGAGTTGGAGCCAGCAATTCCGACAGCATCGGAAGAGTTAGAAAATCAGGGTATTTAATGTCAACGTTTTGTTAATGAATCATGAAATAAGATCCTTTATGTGGAAGCTCAAAAGAAATTGCAGGCTTCTCCTGTATTTTCAGCCTTGTCAGTTCTCAATCTTTTTAACAGGTTTGATTTTTCACTATGAACTATTTCGCCCGGTTTTCTGCGTCAAAGAAAAGAATTTCAAGGGGATCTTTTTACCTTATTTAAAAAGCACCTAGCCATTACAGACAATTCAAATAATCTTTTTCTTGAAAAGAAAGCACCTTTTAGAAATGTCTCAGACGATGTGAGGACATCATCGATTTCAGAAGAAAGATTTATGAACCAAGGAGAGAACCTAGCCCAGGAGATTTTCATCACAAGTGTCCCTATATGGGATAAAGTCTTCTCCTTTGCCGAAGGCGTCAGACCTTCAATTGGAAGCTTGGAAGGTAATTTTCGAGATAGATTTCCCAGACAGAAGGATGGACTGAAGAGGATATACCTTTAGTGGAGTCATCATGGCGCGAATCAATTAAAAGAACTTACTCTGCACCCTGAAAGCAGCATCAAAGCTTTACAATATCAACGTGGTTGTCGTTCGCCTAATGGATAAAATGCAGAATTTCCTCTTGTGATTTAATGTTGGCGAGTACTGTTGGAACGTTCATTCACTATTAAATGGGATATCTCACGGTTTTTGCAAGGATGGCCACTTTCAATTGCTGACTGAAAAAAATTTGGCCTAGCCTTCGTCTAATGATTTCAACTATAATAGTTTTAGTAAAATTTCGACAGTCAATAGAGATCGTTGACGAAAGAAATTTGTTTTCACTCCCTTTTAAAAACAGTATTTGATTTAAAAGCTACATTTTGGTAAGATAGAAAAAAACTACGTTCTGACTAATTTTTCACACGAGAAGAGCAGGGCATGTTTTCTTTTTTGGTTCGGAAAATTTAACTTATTGATCCAAAATAAAGATAACTCAAAGAACCATTGAGAAAAGAAGAATAAATAAAATACTCGATATAATGTAACTAAATTTAATAGATGCAGTGGAGGCAGCGTAGACAAAAATGAGTGTCATTATACATTAATCTGAAAAAGCTCGTATTAAAATAATTTTTTTTTAAATGTTCCAAAGTGGAAGTACTAAAAGGTTTATAATTTTAAAATGTGCGCTTTAAATTCAAAATTTAAAAAAATTCAAAAATCCCTGAAATTTAAGGAAGGAAATATTATTGTATGATATTGTTCGTTCTTTGCTTATATTCTGAAAATAATTAATTTCAAGAGATGTGATGAAAAAGTGATAATACACTTTCTCGATTAGCAATATTTACTTCTTTTTTACAAATTTGAACCCACTTGGAATGAAAAATTTACCTAATTTCCATCCCCATTCTGCTCCAGAGCTGCATCTTCTGGACATGGTAAATTTGATAAACCCAGTGGGCACAAAACTTTTAAAATCTCAATAACGTCCTTGCGACGTTCCTAGGACGTCCTATTCCAGCCTAATCCAGGTCTCTAAGACGTGCAATGTCTTATAGATGTCCTAAAGACGTCTTAAAGGCATGGACGTTCTCAGGATATCTTTCGTACTGCCATCAGACGTTTTTTAAAGCATCCCTAAGATATCCAAAAGACATGTTATAAAAGACGTCTTAGGGATGTCTCAAAGAGGTCTCTAGGACATGCTTAATTTTTTCCCCTACTGGAAAAGTACACGAGTATCTTTCGCTATAGCTGTTATAAAACTCTGATACCTGTATTGATTCAAATCGATGAAAGTAAGCACCTGTTAAAAAAAGTTTTTTATCAAATAAAAAAATAATATAGAATGATCAATCCGTGTCACTCAATATTACCACCAATATAAATGAAAGGTGCTAAGAAATTAAATTGAATCCTTTCTGACAATAAATCCCTAAACTATGCATTTTTTTCTATAATTTGTTAATTAAATAAACAAATAATAACAAATAACAAGTCTGGAGCACTAAACATCATCACTATAATAAATGAAAGAGGATCAGAAAGCAAAACGATCACTTTATACCTGTAAATAGTAAACTTATGTATTTGTTCATAAAATTTGTTTATAAAATAAAAAAGAAGTAAACAAGACAACTAATTTTCATGATCTGATATGATCGTGTAGATAAACTTAGGCAATTTCAACTGACTGATATACTTTGCTAGAAAAATTGCCATGCTGTTGACATTTTTTAAATATAATTTGTTTATAACAATTACATTCCATTTCTTGCAATTTATTTATGTTTCTTAGATATATCGACATTTATTTTCATCGAGAATGAGATCGTTATAATAACTCATATAAAGATAAAAAATAATAATTAAAAAAATGCCATTTTCGCTCTTTTTTATTAATATAAAAATTATAAAATTATAAAAAATAAAAAATGTCGCATTTTCGCTATTCTATAGATAATATAAAATATAAAATGATAATAATTAAAAAAATGTTCTTCATGCACGCTTTGGCTTAACTATTGCTGATCACTTATATAAAAAAATTTTAATCGGTGAAGAATTGAAGGCTTTAGGTGATTTTGAAAAGTAAATTCCGACGTTTCTTTTTAAAGAAATTTTTTATAAATCGATTAATTAAAAAAAAAATTTACTATCAAAAAAAGTAGAAATATTAGTTAAAATTTATTTAAAGAATTCGAAAAAAATTTTAAACTCAGAACTTATGCACATTTTTCTGTTTCAATTTTTCTTTATGCTAACGTTTGATGTCGTACGTCGGAATGGAACAAAATTTCTATTTTCCTTTAGATCGCCAACCAAGAGGGTACAAACGAAAATATCAAAGTTATAAACAGTACAAAAGACGCACAAACGTATGCAAAAATAATATTTGAGAAATTTGAAATTCAGGGGGATTGTAACAAATGTTGATATTTCCCTAGCCGGGCAACCAAGAGGGTAAAAATGAAAATATTAAATATACAAACAGTATAAACGAGGTAAAAAACGTAGGCAAAAAGAAAATTGGAGAAATTTGAATTTCTCACGGGAATTCAACGGGTTTTTATTTAAAAATTCAAATTTGAAAATTTATTTAAAAATTCTCTTTCCAGGTAATTTTGAAATTTCAAAACCACGGTAGTTTTATTTTAACTATCAAAAATTAAATTTTTAATCAAATTAAAATCGAATTATATCAATTTTTAAAATTTATACTGACTTTTTAAAGGTCACAAAATCTAAAACGCAAGAGGCTACATAAATGGGCAATTAGTTTTAATTAAATTTAAAATTAAATTTTTTCCTTGAAACTGATAGTAACTAGGGTATAAATTAGATAAGCTAATAAAACACGAGAATATTTATTGCTTACATTTTTCCTAAAATTCTTTATTTTTACATTCATGGTTTTTACTCTTATAGAGAAACATGAGAATTCTCTGCACTTACGGTATATTATTGGCTGTAATCCTGAATTCTATTGGTAATCATAATAACATAATATATTTATAATTTAAGGTTCTTATTTCAAAAGCTTGCATGCTATGAGAGATTTTGCGATTTAACTGACAAATAGCAACTGTGCACGAATATAATTTTTTTATGCAGGCTCAAACTTTTGCTTTAAATTTTTGAAAATTTTGTGCAAAGAACTCCACATCTCAGAAAAAACCTCACATGTTGCAAACATCCTAAAAGGGACATAAATGTACAGAAATGACTCGGCAAAAACTGGCTTTAGAAAACTTAAGCTTTTCGAAGTCCCTTGGCTCCAGTAGACACTTAGCCCCGCCAGTTGAGGATTTTTTTTCTAACCTCAAAAAACACTCAACAATATTCAAATCAGCCCTTTTTGTCTTTAAAATGTTACACCCAAAACCTTTAAGAAAACCTTAAACTGCCTCCAATTAGCCAGAAGAAACGATCTTCCAGTTTTAGGGGCAAAATAAGCCCACACAAAGTGTTCTCATGTTTTTTAGGCCACTGAGTATGGATCCGGGGTTTTTTGCTCAGAAGGGTCCAAACCCATTCCCAACCTCAAAATATACCGTCCTAAAATTTCCAAAGTAGTCCGTTTTGTTATTCTAATATGACCAATGGTCAAATTTCAATTTTTCAAGTCACTTTCATTGATCCTATCTTTCTTGTACGACAAATCAGGCTTAACCTAAAAAAGAAGAACATAACCTCAATTCCTAAAATTAGCCAATCGGTCAGTTTGAAAAGGAAAAACCGCCTGGATGTTTATTCGCAAACGACACTAGTAAGTTCATGACGTTGCTAAATTTGAATTCCGGGTTAGTTTGTCCTCTTCCAGTCAGGGTTTCATCCTAATCTAAAAACGAAATTTGGTAATTGTCCAAATAGCCCGTTTTTTGCTGAAAATGAGTCAATAAATAAAAGATACAATTTTTTTTAAATTGTCAGGGCAGCACTTACGCTTGACATACGGTAACTGAAATTTTTCTTCTGAAAATGCACTGGCTATGTTTGCGCAGTGAGGTGACTTTGGAGGTTATGTTCGATTTTTTTTAGGTTAGCCATGATTTGTGACACAAAGTCATACGAGGAAAAACAAAATCAATCCACGTGATATGAAAAAATGAAAGTTTGGCCAATGGTCATGGTATAATAACAAAACGGACTGCTTTGGCAATTTTGAAGGGAAAACTTTTAGTTTAGCAATGAGCTTAGAATTTTCGAAGTAAACCAGGCCCTGGATCCAAAATCGGCGACTCAAATAAGGTAACTTTTTTTGGGCTTATTTTGCCCCTACAACTAAAAGATCGTTTATTCAGGATAATTGGAGGCAGTTTTAAGGTTAGGTTTGACGGTGTCGAGGTTAGAAGCAGAAAGCATCTTAACAGTAATTAATCAAAATTATAATTATATCGGGTGACGAGAAAAACCGGCAAATATGTGGTCGGATTATAATTTTTATAAGCAAAAAGGGCTACTTTGGCTATTTTGGGGTGTTTTTTGAGGTTCGAAAGAAGTGCTGGACTGATAGGGCCAAACGGCCTGCGGATTCTGATTTAGCGCCTCTTCAAAACATAAGACTATCATGGTCTGGTCAAAAGTTCAGACTTTTTTTATGTGCCTGTCTGATCAACCAACCCAAGAATCTAGCAGAAACCATTATCACCTCATTATTATCTAAAAATTTCCTAAAAATCAACCTTGAACAGTTGAATCCTCGACCTAAAGAACCTTGTGTTAACATTTTTTTGTGTTCATGGAGTTTTATAAGGTTATTATTTTTGTTTACTGTCTTTATTTATTCCACGGAAGCGCTACAATTATGATTATTAGGGAGTAAGGTATTATTACCCCATTTAGCCATTTCCCTTTTGGGGTAGGTGTAAATCACTAGGTGGAAAGACGAGTGATGTTTGGAAGGGGTTTTAAAATTTTTAGATTGATCCAGAATTCTGGTGTAATTTATTTAAATAATACGTTTTTTCCGCAACCCTGCTCTGGCCCAGGTTTCTGAGCAATCTCTCTAGACAACACCGCAAGTGAAGATTCTCACAAAGTCTTCATGAGGGGTTCCACACTTGGGTCAATTAGTAACCGAGGTCTTTTGTTTCAGGCGTGATTTACTCTACTGAAACTCTTTTTATTAGCTATTTGTTGCCATAATCTTCTGTTCTGGCATACTTCTCTACCTTCTATCCCATACATCCATTGATACACTTGTTTCATTAGCCGTTCATTTGGCATTCTTTCAACATGTCTAAATCATCTTCACAGATTTCTTTCCCATGTATCCAGTAGTATCTTTTCGGCACCACATTCTTAAAGAATAATCTACCTTAAGCTAAATATTTGATCCGTACATGACTTTCCTGGCATAAACCCACTTTAGACTTTCCAAATCTTTTCTTCCGTTATTTGCATTATCCTTTTGTGTCGCTTTCGTTTTTATGTTGGAACGAAACAGAATTTATCAATTGAGTTTTCTAATGAATCGTGTTCTACATCACAGTTTTGGTCTTCTATAGCTTCATCTCCGAATAGACTCATAAAATAGTATCTTAAAGAAAAACAATAGTCAGCAAAACAAAAACCCTTCTGAAAAACACTAAACTTGATAGGGAAACAACATCCAAATTAATACCTACTAATCCCACCTCTCCAAGACTTTACGGACT
>JAAAKG020157261.1:19084-30045 GCA_010014905.2 Druon quercuslanigerum | reverse complement strand
TCATCGATTAAATTATTAAGGAAAAATATGAAGACCACGGTTTTAATCTTTTTGTTTAATTAAACAGAAATAAATTTTTTTCTTTCAATAAAGACGCCCCCCCCCCCCCCAAAATAGTTAAAAATGCATCTAAAAATCAAAAGTACAATTGAAATGCATCGACTGAAAAATCTTTTCGTCAGAATAGGTCATAAAAAGTCAGCCGACTTCTTTGAAGAAAACGGATAAAATCCTGAAATTTCCACATTTCAGGAAGAGTGAGGAGATTCCAGAACTCTTTTGGAACGATTTTTATGGGTTTCGATTTCCCGGTGTACGAATGCACGTAAAATGAGATCCTGGCATAGTCAAAGTGCTCAATAAGGAGGAAAGTATTCAAGAATAGGAAAATAAAAGAAAAAGGTCGATTCATTCAAAAATTTCAAAACAGGGCCAATAGTAGACAAATTTTAACAAAAATTTCAAAAAACAAAGAAATACTAATTTTTAACCAAAAAGATTAATTTTCACCCAAAAAGATTAATTTTTAACAACAAAAAATAAATTTTTAACAAAAGACATAATTTGTAACCAAATAGTTGAATTTTAAAACAAGGAGATTTTTTTCTACGATTAAAGACGACTTTTTGACCAAATGGTTTAATTTTTACTTTTCAACAAATTAGATAAATTTTCCAATAAATAGTCGGAATGTAAGTCCAAATTTTATTTGATTATTGTTTGTTTGTATTTTTTTTCTCGCAAATTTTAACCGACTAACTGAATTTGAAACCAAAAAAGATGAATTCGAGAGAATTATTTTACAATAAACAAAAAAGAACTTTTTACAAAAGAGTCAAATTTTGTAAGGAATAGTTTAATTTTATAATAAATTATTCAATTTTTAGGTCAAAAAGTCGAATTTTCTGTAATGTAGTTGAATTTTTAAGCCGATAATATGAGTTTTGAACAAAGCAGTTAATTTACAAGTAACCAATTGAATTCTCGACAAACTGGTTAATTTTTAAATTAAAAAATTGATTAAAAAAAAAGAACTTACAAGTGAACTTATGAATTTAAAAAAAAAATCTTTTTGGAAAGTATTTTCAATGCAAAATTTAATATTGGATATGTGAACAAAAATTAAATTTGAAAAAAAAACAGATTTAACCAACAAAAATAGAAAATATTTTAATTTTAAAGAAAAAAATTGATGTAACAAAAATTAAGAATTTTCAATAGAATACGTCATTTTTCACCAAATATTTCCATTAGTCTTCCAGATTGTTGCATTTTTGAGTCAAAACTACGAATTTTCTACAAACAAAAATTTTTAACCCAAAATGTGAATTTAAAAAAAAATTCAATCTGAACCAAAACAGATTTCTTTTTAACCAGAGAATTTCATTTTTAACCAAGAGGTTGCAATTTCAACAAAAAGAGATCAATTTTGTAATCCAAAAGATGAATTTATATCATAATTGTTGAATTTTCAACAAAAAAATTTCTTCAGTTCAATCAAATTGTTGAAGTTTTTAATTTAAAAAACGAATTTCCAATAGAGCGATTAAATTTTTAACCATTAAGTATGAATTTCCAACCAAACTATTAAATTTTCAACAAAACACTTGATTTTTAACAACAACAAAAATTTTAATTTCAACAAAATACGTAATTTTGCCACCAAATATTTCTAATTGATAGACGATCTTTAAATCAATTAATTAAATTTTAACTAAAGAAAATAAGTTTACAGTGAGAAAGTAAAACAAATTCTTATTTCAAAAAAAAAAAAAAAAGAATGATCAAAAGATTAAATTTAACAAAAAAAGTGAAAATTATTAAACTAATTAGTTGAATCCTCAGCCGAATTTAAAATTTTCAACAAACAAGATTAATTTTCTATCCATATCGAAAAAATGTTAACCAAATACCTACCAAATAATTAAACTTTCAACTTAAGAAAAAAAAGCTTTCAACAAAAAGTGGATGAGCTACATTTTCAGATAACCAAATCAATCTTTAACAAACAAAGAAAACAATTTTTTAACAGAATAGTTGAATTTTCAAGTAAATAGTTGAATATTTTAATTAAAAAGTTTAATATTCCAACAAACCAGTTTAATTTTTAAACAAAGATATAAATTTTTAATCAACCACTTTAATTTTATATCAAACGATGCATTTTTAAGAAAATACTTGAATTTTGAACCAAAAAGTTTGACTTAAAAAAAAATAAGTTGCAAAAAAAATAGAAGAACTACATTTTCATTAAATCAAAGAGAAAAATTTTCGAAGAAATACAATAATTTTGTAACAATTAGTTCAATTTTCAACTTATGAACAAAAAATTCTCAACCAATAATGAAAGAGTTACATTTTCAGATGATAGAAAATTAATTTTTCACCATGAAAAAGAATTTCCGACAGAATAGTTAAATTTTCAAATTAATGTTTTAATGTTTTTAAAAAAAATAATTTAATATTTTATTCAAATAGTTTAACCTTGATATCAAAATATCAAAGTAGTTCACCTTTAAGCCAAGCAGTAGCATTTTTCACTAGAATAAATACATGTTCGATCAAGAAAAATTATTTTATTTTATTTTGAACAAAAAAAAAGTTTTTACCTAAAAAGTCAAATTTTAAACGAAAAAGATAATTTTTCAAACAAAAATGTAATGGATTAATTTTAAAATACAAAAATTATTTTTTAGCTAAAAATCAAACGAAGATAAATTTTCAACAAAATAGTTGCACTTCTGACCAAATAATTAGTTTTTAACCAAATATTAGAATTCTTCAACCGAAAGAGACGAATTCTAATACAAGAATATAATGGCAGAATATTCAACCACAAAAAATAGCTTTTAAAAAAGGATAGTTGGATTTTCTTATTAGTTTATATTTATTCAATTCAAAAAAGGCGAAAAAGAGAAGCTTTCTGGAAAATGGTAAAAAAAATAATCCTGTAAAAAAGGAGACAAAAGTTAATCTGTCGGCTAAGATAATCTTTGAATTTTGCCAATATTCACAAATACCAAAAAATATTTTTCAAAGATTGATTAAAAATTTGCTAGGCTTCAGTCTTAAAACTCAAAAAATTAAAATACTTTCTTTTTTAATGTTTAAATTTTCAGTGACTTCTCGATTACATCAAATAAAAAAAATCAGTTTTAAGAGTTCGAATCTTTTACCTTCAATGACCCAGACAAATCATTTCGACCCGGGAAAAAAACCGGGAATTTTTTGCTTCAATGCTCCAGACTTTTTGGTTCCGGTAAAAAAATAAGGAAAGGCGACAGAGCTTGACGAAGAGGTTGATGCAGGTCGCGAGATTAAGCGTTCCATAAACGAGCAGTTTGCCATCGAAGTCGTAGATCCAGAGTTTTTCCCACTTTCCTTAAACGATATCGCAGGGTGTCGCGTGGAGTCTCCATTATTTTAATTACTTCCATCAACGAAACGACCCGGCTGAGCGAAACTCGCGCAAACTCGAGGGAGACATTATTACTCGAGCGGGCGAGCGAAGGGCGAGTTACAACCGCAATGCTCGCCCCTGACTTTTATATAACGGCGCCACTCTAGTGGAAAACTGGTTAAAGTATTATCTTAATTAGAATGGTTGCCATCAAAATCCATTTTTTATTTTCTTCCTGTTATCCAATGGCCAACATTACAATTCTCTTTTTGTAGAATTCTACTATTTTCTTCCTTATGCTCACGACATTGACAACTGACACATTGACCTGCACTACTTTTGTAAACTGTCCAAAAAACATGGACTTTGTCACTGTCTGACAAAACATTCACCTGTACTACTGATATCAGTCTTTAAATGCATTACCATGGGATTATGGGTACTGTCTGACTAATCATTGACCTGTTCTACTTTTGCAAACTGTCCAAAAAACATGGACTTCGTCCCCGCCTGACATAACATTAACCTGTACTACTGATATAAGTTATTAAATACATCACCATGGGATGATCGGTACTCCCATCATTTCCTGACAAAGCATTAACTTGCACTACTTATCCAACTTGTTAAAAAAATTAAAATGGGATGGGGGTTACTCTTTGACTAACCATTGACCTGTACTACTATTTTTATTTTTCGAAATAACCTTTGATATATAATAATTACCCTGACTGACAAAACATTGATCTGTACTACTCATCCAAGTTGTTAAAACCATCGGACTGATGGTAACTTTCTGACTGAACATTGACCTGTACTACTTTGTAAAATGTCCAAAAAAGCACGGAATTGGTCACTGCCTGACAAAGCATTAACCAGTACTACTTATATAAGTTGTTAAATACATTAGTAAGAGATAATGGTTACTGTCTGACTAAACCTTGACTTGTACTACTGTCTTATTGTTTAAAATAACTCTTAATATATAATAATTGCCTTTTCCCATTAAACATTGATCTGTACTAATTATCCGAGTTGTTAAAACCACCGACCCTCACTACTTTTGTAAACTGTCCAAATAAACATGGACTATCGATCACTGTCTGACAGAGCACTAACATGCACTACTTATCCAACTTGTTAAATCTATTAAAATGGGATGGGGGTTACTTTCTGACTAACCATTGACCTGTACTACTAATTTTATTTTTCAAAAAAGGCATTGATTTATAATAATTACCATGTCTGACCAAAGATTTATCAGTACTACTTGGTAAAGTTTTTAACATAACAGGCCTCGGACTATTTTGAAAACGAATTATTTCGGCCACCCTACACTTCCTAAATGTTAAAATATCCAGTGATAAGAAATACTGACCAATGTCTGAGTAAACATCGACTTTCACTACTTGACCGAATTTGTAAAATAAGCATAGGCATAAAATAATTATTCGTGTGTAAAAATTTAAAAATAGACCTTTTCTACTCACACAAAATTTTATAAATAAAAAAAGATGTGGTCTACTTGTTACTGTCTGACTAAACTGCGACCGGTACTACTTATGCAAATTCTCTCATTGAACACTGAAATGGTCTATTGGTTTTTGTCGAACTAAACTTTCACCTCCACTACTTATCTAAACTGTCAAAAAAAGCTACACTATTGATCACTTTCTGACTAAGAATTGACTTGTACCACTTATCCAAGTTGTTAAAGCCATTAACATGGGATTGTGGTATATGTCTCGCTGAGCATTTAACTGCACTACTTACCAAAGTTGTAAAACCAGTAGAATGAAATAATTGTTTCGGTCTAACGAAACACTGGCATGTACTACTTCCTCAAATTGTCAATATTAACGTGGAATAATGTTCCCGGCTGGCTAATAATTGACCTATACTACTTGTCAGTGTTGTTAAAATATTAGAATGGAATAATTGTTTATGTCTGACAAAATATTGGCATGTACTACTCCCGCAAATTGTGAAAATAATCTATGACGTAAAATAATTATCCTGTCTTACTATATATTTACCTGTACTACTTGTCCAAGTGGTTAAAATAACAGGCAAGCTAATAAAGAAACTATTATACTATTTTGAAAAATTTCAAAAGATTACAAAATTTCAAGAGATTTTTAAAATTCCACGTGATTTCAGAAAATTTAAAAGATTTCAAGGGATTTTAAAAGTTTTCAAGAGATTTTAAGAGATTTGAAGGAATTAAAGGTGGTCCCACAAAAATCAAGAAAAACAATATTTTTTATTTTCTATACGTATCTTAGTCAAATAATGTTAAACCAATTTTTATTCTCATTTATTATTCATCAAATTAATAAAATAATTATCATATCTCACTAAACATTTACCTGTACTACTTGTCCAAGTTGTTAAAATAACAGGCAAACTAATAAAGCAATAACTATTATGCTATTTTGAAAAATTCCAAAAGAATACAAAATTTTAAGAGATTTTTAAAATTCCAAGCGATTTCAGAGAATTTGAAAGATTTCAAGGGACTTAAGAAGTTTTCAAAAGATTTTAGGAGATTTGAAGGATTTTTTTAATTCTGTTGGTTTTTGTTTCAATTTTCAATTAATTCAATAAATTTTGTTAATAATTTAAAATTATTTTTAATTCACTTGAATTTTTTTCAAATTCAAGTTGGATTTTTATGAGTTTCCACCATTTTTTACACTTTTCTTATATTTCTCTAAATCC
The DNA here is from genome assembly GCA_010014905.2 of Druon quercuslanigerum. Lineage (NCBI taxonomy): Eukaryota > Metazoa > Arthropoda > Insecta > Hymenoptera > Cynipidae > Druon > Druon quercuslanigerum. The sequence goes on along the minus strand of JAAAKG020157261.1, from coordinate 23,924 downwards.
AGTTTAATTCTGTTAAATTGACTATTATGAAAAACATTTATAATTTTGTTTTTAAATTATTTAAATTCTTTTAAGTTTGCCCAAAATTATAATTATTTACATGTTACTCAATTCAATGGAAATGTTTGACTTTTTGAATTTTGTTTAAATTAAAAATTTCTTTAAATTTTTTTTTGTTTTTTTTTCTTTTCAGATCTTATAAATTTCATCAAAGTGTCCTGAATTCCTCTATATTCTTCTAAACACATTCGAACTTTACTGAAATCAATAGAATTTCTTAAATTTGTTCTAAACTTATTTGAATTCTAAAGAATTTATGCTAAATTGTTTTAAATTAATTCTGAATTATTATAAATTTATGCTAAGTTGGATTAAATGCATCTGCACTTCTCATGAATTTCATAAAATTATTTTAATTTTGAAAAACATTATAATTAGTAATGCCAGTTTATTATTGATAAATTTTAGCCACAAAACACATTTGAAGGAACTATAGTAATCTTAATTCTATAAAAAATATGTATTTCAAAAATTAGGGTTTTTTATATCATCTGGTTTATTCTAAATTTATGTATTATGAAGAATATTTTTTCTTTAGATTGTCGAATCTGTATTTTTTGAAAATCAAAAACTAAGAAAATTAATTTTCAGACACAAAACGGGCTAGCAGAACCTCCAACCAATTCTTAAAAATAAAATAATAGTTATGAAAGTATTTTTTTACGAAAATATATAAATTTTAGGGGGCAAATTTCCTAAGATTTAAATTTTTTAATTTTTATTGGAAACCCTAATATATAATCATGACATAAATATTTTTGCCTGACAAAACATTGGCCTATACTACTTCCTCAAATTATCAAAATGAAAATTGACATAAAATAATGGTACATGTCTGACCAAAAATTGATCTGTACCACTTAGCCAAGTTGTTAACCCAGTATCATGGAATAATTGTTTGTGCCTGACAAAAAATTGGCATCTACTACTTCTTCAAGTGGTCAAAATAAATATTTAACTCTTTTAATTCAATATTTAGAAAATTGCAGAACACTATATTGTTACTATTTTTCCAAAATGCTGCTATGCTATAAATTTTGTTTAAAATTACAGCTGTAAAGAGACCTTTGTCAAGGAACAAAATTTGATGAAAATAAAATAATTTACTGTCCATTGTGAATTTCAAGTACAATTAAGGTAAACGAGTCCGAATTACAGGATAGAATTGGATTCTCGTACAGATATTACCTCTAAGTACAAACGTACATAAGCCCTCGAGGAACAATGAGAATTACGACCTTTAGTTCGAAAAGCTCCTAAATTATAACTAAGAACTTCCATATCGTACATTAATATTAATCTGAGCACTGGTTTAACGACAGTTATTATTTTCAGAGATTTATAATTATTATTTTTATTTAAATAAAAATACATATCTTAGTTTTCCATGCTTAAAAAGTTAAACGTTTAAACAATTTAAATAAATAATTAATAAAAATGTCGATGCTGAAACGATTACTTTAGAAAAAAAATTTTTTAAAGAACGAAAAAAATCTGCCTCGGCCCGGATTTGAACCGGGAACGCCACTATCCACGAGTCGAGTGTTAACCAATTACGCTACCGAAACCTTAGAAAAATTAAAATAATTTCGCAGTAGAGTAAGGATTTCAAAGTTTTTAAACCTAAATCAAAAAATGCAGTGGATTGTTAACATTATTTTGTTAAAAAAAAATTCGGTTTTCTAACTAAATATTTTTAAATCATTAAAAATGAACCTACATTTTTTATCAAAGTAATTCTTTTGAATACAAATAATAAAACTTTTTATTTATTTATCGCAGGCTACATTATTAGAATCTTTTCCATTTTTTCTCGTTTTTCATTTACAATCTAATTAATTTAATTTAAATATATTATTTAACTTAAACTCATTAAATTCGTACCCAAAAAGAATATCCAACTGTTTTTTGTTGAACTCATTCTTTTTGGTTGAATATTTTACTATTATATTTTTGGTTGAGAATTCATTGTTTTGGTTAAAAATTTAATTACTTGGATGAAAATTAAATTTTTTATAAAAATGAAACAAATTTTATAAGAAAAACTCAACCCTCTTTGTTAAACCATTTAAATGCTATTTTGAAAATTCTTCTTTTTGAATTAAAGATGCAGCTATTAATTGAAAATTTATATTTTCGTTTTAAAAGATCAATTGTTTTGCAGAAAATTCAACAATTTATTTGGAATTTTAATTCCTCCGAGAATGTATGTTTTATGGGTAAATTTGTCTAAAATTTATTTGAAATTATTAATTACATTTTTTAATTGACTTTTTGGTTGACAATTCATCTTTTTGGTTTATTATTTTATTTGAAAATTTATCTCTTTTTTTGAGTTTTTTTGTATTAGTTTTTTTATTTAAAGATTAATCAAGTTAGTCACAAATTCGTATGTTTAATTAAAAATTAAACTCCTTTGTTGAAAATTATTTCGCGTTTTGATCAAAAATTAATATTTTTGGTTAAAAATGTAAATTTTTCCTTTTTGGTTGAAAATGTATTTTTTTTTTTTGTTGAAAATTCAACTAATTAGTTTAAACTTAAACTACAGTGTTAGCAATTCATTTTTTTGGTTGAAGAATAATAACTTTTTTTTGAAAATTTATCTATTCGTTTGAAAAAGTAAATTTTTTGTTGAAAGTCAAGTTTTTCAACTGAAAAATTAACTATTCCACTTTTTGTGGAAAACTGATATTTTTTAGTTTATATTTTTTTTTAGTTTAAAAATTCATCTCTTTCTGTCGAAATTTCGTCTTCTTTGGTTAAAAATAAAACTGTTTGAATTAAATTATTCATCTTGGGTTCAGGATTTTATTAATTTGCAGAAAATTTATTCTTTTTTAGTTAAAAATTAATTTTTTAACTGAAATTTCACCTACTCGGTAATTGGTTAAAAAATAATCTTGTTTAGTTGAAAATTTAACTGTTTGGTTCAAAATTCATTTATTTTGTTGAAAATTTGACTTTTTTGGTAGAAGAATAATCTTCGTTTAAAATTAATATTTTTAGTTTAAAATTGAATTATTTGGTTCAAAATGTATCTATTTTCTGGAAGGAAGAACTGCAAAAGATACATTTAAAAATAAAATAAACAAAAGAATTTTAATTTTTAATAAAATATAATAGTTTAATTTGAAACTTTCAATTAAAATAGTCCACTTTCAAACAAAAAATTATTTTTTTACAAAAAAAAGGATTTTTAAGAAAACAGTTCAATTCCCTAACTAAACAATCTTCAACTAAAATAAAGGAATCTTTGAGCATTAATAAGAATTTTTAACAAAGTAGTTCAACTTTCAAGCAAATTTAATATTTTTTAATTAAAAAAGAAAAATGTTTATTAACCAAAAATAATAAAATTTTCGGTTAAAAAATTCATTTTCAACCCAAAACAACAATAAGAAAACCTGAATTTCACCAAAAAGAATGAGTTTGCTTGAAAATAATTTCCATTCAAATTAAAATATTTTTTGGAATCATTATTATCTTTTACGTGTTTTGTTTAAAATTCTTCATTATTGGCTAAGAGTTGATCTAACTGGTTGAAATTCGAACTTTTTTGTTAAAAATTTATTTTGTTTTGGTTGGCGATTCAACAATTTGGTTGAAAATTGATTTTTTTGTTGGAAATTCATACTTTCGGTTGAAAATTAAAATATTTGGTTAAAAATTAAAATATTTTCTTGGTTAAAAATAAATTTTCTTAATAGGAACTTAGCCACATTTGAAAAACTCGTATTCTTGGAACGGAAAATTAAACATTTATCCTTAAAAGTTCCACTATATTGTTTCAAATTCGTCTTGTTGGTCAGAAATTTTTTTTTGCAAGCAAATTTTAAAAACCTAAACATGTCAAATTTAGATTGAAAATTTATCTATTCAATACATTTATGACACTAAAGTAACTAAAATTTAGTAACTTTTACAGTAAATTTACTAAATTTATATTAAAATTCAGAAACGGTATTTTAATATTACAAATATGTTTCTAAAGTTTCTAAATAGTCACGTAAAAAGAATTTATCGTGACCGAAAGAAGTTCAAAGCGGACAAGGCATAGTGGTTGTAGTCATGGGCGGCAAAACACGAAAATTAAACTGTTTTAATAAAAATTCGTCCTTTCTGGGTCGAATATAAACTTTTTTGTTAAAAATGTAACTCCCTTAGAAAAAACGTCCGTTTGGCATTTAAAAATTAAATATTTGATTAAATTTTTTAATATTTTCTTCAGAATTCGTCTTTTTGGTAAAAAAAATCAACTTTTCGCAAGGTAACTTTAAAAAACAAACTTAAAAATGTCAAATTAGGGTTGAAAATTCGTTATTTCGACATATTTAAGATACTAAAGTAACTGAAATTTACGGCAACTCAATCTGAAATGCAGTAATTTTTATAGGAAATTTACTAAATCTTCTTTACCGAAGTTCGAAGCGGACAAAACATGGTGGTTGTGGTCATGGGCGTCAAAGCACGAAAATGAAACTGTTTTAATAAAAATTCTTCCTTTCTTGGTCAAATATAAATTTTTTTGTTAGAAATTTAACTGCCTTTGAAAACATCGTCTGTTTCTTATTGAAAATTAAGTATCTGGTTAAATTTTTAACTATTTTCTTCAAAATTCATCTTTTAGGTAAAAAATTAACTTTTCGCACGAAAAATTTAAAAAATAAACTCTGAAATTTACGGGAACTCAATATGAAATTCAGTAATTTTTATAGGAAATTTACTAAATCTTCTTTACCGAAGTTCGAAGCGGACAAAACATGGTGGTTGTGGTCAT
>JAAAKG020157261.1:0-11979 GCA_010014905.2 Druon quercuslanigerum | reverse complement strand
GTGAATAGGAAGGCTCGCAATACGAGCCATTATTCGAGAGTAATGGTCCTATACTAGGGGCCAATAATAAAAAAAAAATAATTTAAATAGATTAAACTGCGATAATCTGACAAATCTGAGGTCCACAAAACGTAATAATGTAAATAATCCCGGACTTTCCCGGTTTCCCGGACAAGTCGCCATCCTGATAAAGCGCTTTAAAGCGTCCCTGAAAGCTTTATAACCCAGTATTAAAAGCCTTAGGTGACACAATTACAATCTGAAAATTTTCCATTTGCATTGAAACTTTTATTGTTGCCCACGAGTTAGGACCATTACTCTCGAGTAATGGCTAGTATTGAGAGCCTGCTTTGATATAACATTTACATGTTAGCTTGCTCTGTGGTCATAACTCGGCTGTTAGATCTTAATAAGCTCTTCGGACCGCACAGGTCGCAAAACGATCCAACGACCAGAGAGCTGTGGCCACAACCAAATATCCGGTTTGGTCAATTTCATCGATAGCTTGTAGGCGGAACTCGCCAGTTACCACAGAGTCAAAGGACGCACATCCGAGAGCTTGCGTTGGTTTAATAGCGTAGGAAAGTGCATGCCTCCTCTAACCAACCCCTCCTGACCCTCCTCAATTTACCCCCAGTTTGCTGCGATAAATTATTCTCCACCATTAGACGCTAACTGAATTATTCGATTAAACTTTGATTTAACTCGGACCGGTCTTACCATCGCGATATTACAAAAGCTACATCGATACATATATAGTCAAATTGTGGATTTTCGCTGACTCGGATTAAGGGTCATCCACAAGTTAGGTAAGACAATTGGGGGGGGATTGGAAAATCTTATGTAAGAAAAATTGTTCCAGCAAAAAAAAATATAAAGGGATGGTGGCTACTGTCTGACTGAATACTGACCTGCACTACTTGTTGAATTTTTCAAAATAACCATTGTTATATAATAATGGCTTTGTCTAACTAAACATTCACGAATTAGAAAGTTCAGGAGAAATTCGAGATGGTCGATTAAATATATTAAATTCAAAAAAAGATGGATTTTTGGACCAAAATGATCAATTGTCTATTATAAAAGACGAATTTTCAAAAACAGAAATGAATTTTTAATTCACGAAATGAATTTTAAACTAAAATAAGTATTCTTTCAAAAACAAATTAAATTTTTAAAAACAAAATTAATTTTCTACTGAAGAAAATGAATTTTCAACCAGATAGTTTCATTTAGAACCAAAACGAAAAAAATTTTTAATAAAGTAGATCAATTTTCAAATCAAAGGAATGATTTTTCAACCAGATAATAAAATTTCAACCAAGAAGATTTATTTTCTATAAAAAAAATCTAATTTTCAGTTAAAAATAATTAATATTCTAACAAAAATGAAATAGTAAAATTTTCAGTTAAAAAAGTTTTTTTTAACAAAGAAAACGAATTTTCAAATAATCACTAAATTTTTAACCAAGAAGATGAATTTTAAAACATGAGAATTGATTGATTTTCTATGGAAAAAAGACAAATTTTTAATAAAATACACGAAATTTCATCTATAATAAATAGTATAATTTTCAACTAAAAGAGAGAAATTTGGATCCAAGAGTGGCCTAGTTAGATTTTAAGTTTATAAATTAAATTTTATCAACAAAAAACCAATTTTAAACAAAATAATTCAATTTTTATCAAAAGGAATCGTTTTTGAAGAAAACAGACAAATTTTTGATCAAGAAAATTAATTCTCTACCAAAAAGACGATTTTTGAAAAAAATTGCAACCAACAAAAAAATAAATTTTTACCACAAATATGAATTTTCAATCAAACAGTTGGATTTTCAACTAAGATTTGCAACCCAAATTAAAACGAATTTAAAAAAAAATAGTTAAATTTTCAACCAAACAAATGAATTTTCAAGTTGAAAAGATTGATTTTAAACTAAAAGTAGAATAAATACATTTTTAACAATAAAAAAGATTTTCCAACAACATATTTTAATTTTCTCCAAAAAAATAACCAACTAAATAACTGAATTAAAAAAAAATAATAATTTTCAAATTTAAAAAAATATTATCAACCTAAACAAAATAGAACTTTTAACAGAATAGATAAATTTGCAACCAAGCAAATGAATTTCGTATCAAAAAGTTAAATTTTAACCAAAAAAATTAAGTTTCTATCAAAAAATTCAAATTTTCAACAAACTACATGAATTTTCAAACTAAGAAGATCAGTTTTCAACTAAAAATATAATAATTAAATTATAAAAACAAAATTAAATTTTTAAGCAAGAAACTAATTTTCATCCAGATAATGAATATTTAACTAAAAAATCAATAATGTAAGCAAAATGTAATGGGAATTTTAGGCATAATACATAAATTATCAAAAAAAAGATGAATTTTTTAATCAAGAACATTAATTATATAAAGAGACGAATTGAAAAAAAGTTAAATTTCCAAAAACAAACAAAAAAATTTTCATTCAAAAAGATAAATTTTAAAATAAGAAAATTAATTTTCTACCAAAAAATTCCAATTTTCAAAATAAATTTCATATTAAAAAGATCAATTTTCTACTTAAAGTGGAATAATGACATTTTAAACAACAACAAAAAAACAATTACCAACAAAATAGTTCAATTTTTATTCCAAGGAATTATTTTTCAAGAAAACAGATCATATTTTTTATCAAGAAAATTAATTCTGTACCAAAAAAACGATTTTTGAAAAAATTGCAACAAAAAAAAAATGAATTTTATAGTTAAAAAGTTTAAATAGTTTAAATAGTTAAAAAGTTTGATTTTCAACTAAAAGTAGAATAAATACATTTTGAATTAAAACAAAGAAGAATTTCAACAAAATATTTCAATTTTCTAACAAAAATGAAATAAATAAATGAATTTTCAAAAACAAAAAAATTAATTTTCAAATTTAAAAAGATATTATCAACCTAAACAAAATAGAATTTTTTAGAAAATAGTTAAATTTGCAAGTAAGAAAATGAATCCGTATCAAAAAGTTTAATTTTGAACCAAGAATAAAATAATTACATTACAAAAACAAAATTCAATGTTCAAACAAAAAATTAATTTTAAATCGAATAATGAATATTTAACTAAAAAAATCAATAATGTAATCATAATGGAATGGGAATTTCAGCAAAATACATAAATTATCAACCAAAAATATGAATTTATAATCAAGAAAATTAATTATCTGCCAAAAAGACGAGTTTGAAAAAAATGTTAAATTTTCAAAAACAAACAAATAAATTTTCATTCAAAAAGATAAATTCTAAAATAAGAAAATTAAATTTCTACCAAAAAATTCCAATTTTCAAGATGAATTTTAAATTAAAAAGATCAATTTTCTACTTAAAGTGGAATAATTACATGGCAAACCAAAAAAATGAATTTTGAACAAAAAAGTTAAATTATTAACTAAAAACAAAATAATTAAATTACAAAAACAAAATTAAATTTTCAAACAAAAAATGAATTTTAACCCAAATAATGCATACTTAACTAAAAAAACAATAATGTAAGCAAAATGGAATTGGTACAATTGTTAACAAAAATGATCGATTTTCAGCAAAATACATAAATTATCAACCAAAAAGATGAATCTTTAATCAAGAAGATTAATTATCTACTAAAAAGACGAATTTAAAAAAAAAGTTAAATTTTTAAAAACAAACAAATAAATTTTCATTCAATAAGATCAATTCTAAAAAAAGAAAATTAATTTTCTACCAAAAGTGGAATAATTACATTTCAAACAAAAAAAAAACGAATTTTCAACAAAATAGTTAAATTTTTAAGTAAAAAAATGAATTTTCAAATAAAAAAAGTAAATATTCCAAGCAAAATGGAATAAATACATTTTCAGTTTAAAACATAACTGTTAACAAAAACGACCCATTTTCAGCATAATATTTAAATTTTCAACCAAAAAAGTCAATTTAAAAAAAATATTAATTATGTAACAAAAATACAAAATTGAAACAAAAGTATGAAAAATCCTGATGCCAATTTCTTGGCTTTTTATTTCATTTTGCTTAATCTAATTGAATCTAATTAATGTAATTTTAAATTTTCTATAAAATAAACGAATTTTCAACTAAAAAGGATAAGTTTTCAATTAAATAGTTAAATTTTCGGTGAAATAAATTAACTTTCCATTTTTTTAACGAATTTTCAACAAGTTACATTTTTAACCAAAAAGATAAATTTTCAACCAGGTTGATAACTTTTACTAAAGAATTGAAATTTTCCAGAAAATACATGAATTTTCAAACTAAGAAGATCAGTTTTCAACTAAGAAATTTAAACGAAAAAAATCAATCATGTAAGCAAAATGGAATAGGAACATTTTAAACTAAAAAAAATGTTAGAAAAAACGACCAATTTTCAGTAAAATACATAAATTGCCAACCAAAAAGACGAATTTGAAAAAAATATTTAAATTTTCAAAAACAAACAAATAAATTTTTATTCAGAAAGATAAATTTTAAAATAAAAAAATTATATTTATACCAAAATATTCAAATTTTAAACATGAATTTCAAATTAGAAAGATCAATTTTCTGCTTAAAGTGTAATAATTACATTTCGAACAACAACAAAAAACAAATTTTCAACAAAATAGTTAAATTTTAAAATAAAAAAATTAGTTTTTAACGAATTAGTTGAATTTTCAAATAAAAAAAGTAAATATTCTAAGCAAAATAGAATAAATACATTTTCAGTTTAAAAAAATAACTATTAACAAAAACGACCTATTTTTAGCCAAATATTTAAATTTTTAACCAAAAAGGTCAATTTTTGACAAAAAATATTAATTATCTAACAAAAATACCAAATTGAAACAAAAATTATGAATTTTGAATTTAAAAAAAAATTGCAACCAAAAATCGTGATGCCAATTTCCTTACTTTTTATTTCATTTTGATTATTGTAACTGAATTTAATTAATGTAATTTTGAATTTTCTATAAAATAAAAGAATTTTTAACTAAAAAGGATAAATTTCCAATTACATAGTTAAATTTTCTGTGACATAAAATAACTTTCAATTTTTTTCACGAATTTTCAACAAAAGTTACAAAATTTTAACCAAATAAATAATTACACCACAAAAACAAAATCAAATTTTCAAACAAAAAAAGAATTTTAAACCAAATACTGAATATTAAACTAAAAAAAATCAATAATGTAATCAAAATGGAATAGGTACATTTTAAACTAAAAAAATGTTAACAAAAACGACCAATTTTCAGTAAAATACATAAATTGCCAACCAAAAAGACGAATTTGAAAAAATAGTTAAATTTTCAAAAACAAACAAATAAATTTTCATTCAAAAAGATAAATTCTAAAATAAGATTCAAACAAAAAAGACGAATTTTCAAACAAAATAGTTACATTTTTAAGTAAAAAAATGAATTTTGAACGAAATATTTGAATTTTCAAATAAAAAAAGTAAATATTCTAAGCAAAATGGAATAATTACATTTTCAGTTATTAAAATAACTGTTAACAAAAACTACCTATTTTTAGCAAAATATTTAAATTTTTAACCAAAAAGGTGAATTTTTGACAAAAAATATTAATTATCTTCCAAAAATACAAAATTGAAACAAAAAGTATGAATTTTGAATTTATAAAAAATTCAACCAAAAATCGTGATGCCAATTTCTTTGCTTTTTATTTAATTTTAATTAATTTAATTGAATGTAATTAATGTAATTTTTAATTTTCTATAAAATGAAAGAATTTTTAACTAAAAATGATACAGTTTCAATTAAATATTTAGTTTTCTGTGAAATAAATTAACTTTTAGTTTTTTGAACGAATTTTCAACAAAAGTTACATTTTTAACCAAAAGATAAATTTTCAACCAAGATAAAAACTTTTAGTAAAGAATTTAAATTTTCCAGAAAATACATTAATTTTTAAACTATGAAGATTAGTTTTCAACGAAAAAATAAAATAGTTACACTACAGAAACAAAATCAAATTTTCAAACGAAAAATGAATTTTCAAACAAATATTGAAAATTAAACTAAAAAAATAAATAATGTAAGCTAAATGGAATAAGTATATTTTAAACTAAAAAAAATTGTTAACAAAAACGACCAATTCTTAGTAAAAAAAATAAATTACCAACCAAAAAGACGAATTTGAAAAAAATAGTTAAATTATCAAAAACAAATAAATTTTCATTCAAAAAGATAAATTTTAAAATAAGAAAATTATATTTCTACAAAAAAATTTAAATTTTAAACATTAACTTGAAATTAAAAAGATCAAATTTCTACTTAAAGCAGAATAATTACATTTCAAACCAAAAAAAATGAATTTTCAACAAAATAGTTAAATTTTTAAGTAAAAAAAAAAGAATTTTTAACGAAATAGTTGAATTTTCGAATAAAAAAAGTAAATATTCTAAGCAAAATGAAATGAATACATTTTTAGTTTAAAAAAATAACTGCTTTTTATTTAATTTTGATTAATCTATTTTAATGTAATTAATGTAATTTTGGATTTTCTATAAAATAAACGAATTTTTAACTAAAAATGATAAATTTTTAATTAAATAGTTAAATTTTCGGTGAAATAAATTAACCTTCAATTTTTTAACAATTTTTTAACAATAGTTACATCTTTAACCAAAAAGAAATTATTTTTCAACAATTAAGATCCACTTTTAATAAACAATATTAATTCTTTACCAAACTACATAAAAAAATTTTTAATCAAATAGCCAATAGTTGAATTTTCAACTAAAAATTAAATATTTAAATTTTCTGTTAAAAAAATTAACTTTCTATTTTTTTAAACACTTTTAACATTTAAAAAGTTAGTTAAAATTCAACCAAGTAGTTGGGTTTTTAACAGAAAAATATTAGTTTTTAACGAAAAAAGTAATAATTGCTATTGGAACTAAAAAAGATTTGAATTGGAAAAAAAACAGTTGAATTTCCAAAAAAAAATTAATTTTCAATTTAGTTCAACTTTCGACCAAATTGTTAAATTTTTAAACAGAATTTTTAGCAGAATAAAAATGTAATTTTAAACCAAAATAAAAAATGTTTAATTACAAAAGAAGTGGAAAATTTAAATAAAATATCTTCAGTAAATTGTGGATGGCCCTTTATTCTTTATCTTTGATGTCTCCTATTTAATAAATTATACGCGCTTTTATTGGGGAAAAGCTTCCTTCCTTCCCTCCTTTCTGTAACATATTGATGTTCCCATTTTCTCTCGAGAGATTTAATCTGCTAAATTTATTTTTGGCTTGCTGAAAATCTTTAGACGTCAGTCTCAATTCCGTTTTAAAGATGAATTTACGAACATCCTTTATCAGAGATAATAAATTTCAGAACGCTCGGTTAAATTTTAGAGAAGGATAAGAGAAAATATAGCAAAATCGTATTATCAAATTTTTTTAAATAACAAATCGAAGGATTAACTATTTTTAAATTCAACAAAAAGACAAAAAAGACTTTTTGATTGAAAATCATTTGTTTAGTGGAAAATTTTAATATTCTGTTTTAATTTCGTTTTTGTTGAAAGTATATTTTTTTAATAGAAAATTCCCTACTTTTGTTGAAAATTTAATAATTTTATTTTTAGTTGAAAAATGATCTTTTTTCTTTTTTTTTAAATTGAAAAAATATACGATTGAGTGGAAAATTCCTTTTTTGATTGAAAATTGAATAATTAATAAGAAAATTAATAATTTGAATAATTATCTTACTTACGTATTATCAAATTTTTTTAAATAACAAATCGAAGGATTAACTATTTTTAAATTCAACAAAAAGACAAATTTTTAACCAAATTGTTAAACATTTAACTAAAAGTTTAAATTTAAACTAAAAACCAGTATCATAATCTTGAATTTAATTCATACAATTTATTAAGTTTAATTTTGATTTTTTTTTTCGTTGAAAATTCATTTACTTTGCTAAAATTTTGTATTTTTTGTTAGAGAATTAATCGTCCGGGTAAAAAATTCATCATTTTGGTTCAAATTCTTTGCTTTTGTTAGAAAATAATTTTTTTAAACTGAAATTGTACGTATTTCATTTCGCTTAGAATATTTAATTTTTTGTGTCGTTAAAAAAAAAACTACTACTTGTTTGAAAATCCATTACTTTGGTTAGAAATATTTTCTATTTTTCATGATTTTTATATCTATATCTATTTTTCCTATTTTGGATGAAGATCTTTTAAATCATTTAATTTAAAAATTCGTGTAGTTTTTTGAAAAATTGAATTTTTTGGTAAATAATTCATTTTCTTAGTTGAAAATTTATTTTTTTCGTTGAAAACTGAGTTTTTTGGTTAAACATTAAACTGTATTGTTTCAAATTCGTTTTTGTTTAATATATATCTTTTTCAGTTAAAAATTCAACTTTTTTGATGAGAATTTGTTTTTGCTTTTTGTATTGAAAATGTAATTATTCCACTTTGAGATGAAATTTCATGTAAGTTATTGTAAAATTTGAATTTTTCGGTAGAAAATTAAATGTTTTAGTTAAAAATTTATCTTTTTGATTGAAAGTTATTTGTTTAGTGGAAAGTTTTTATATTTTGTTTCAAGTTCGTTTTTGTTAACAATTTAACTATTTTGTTGAAAATTCGCTTTTTTGTGTTGAAAATGTAATCATTCCACTCTAAGGTGAAAATTTATCTTTTTAATTTAAAAATTAATGTAGTTTATTAAAAATTGAATGTTTTGGTAAATAATTCATTTTCTTAGTTGAAAATTTATCATTTTTATTAAAAATTCATTTGTTTGGTTGAAAATGTAACTGTTTCGTTTCAAATTCGTTTTTGTTGAAAGTATATTTTTTCAGTAGAAAATTCACTACATTGGTTGAAAATGTAATAATTTCACATTAAGTTCAACTATTTTTATGAGAATTTGTTTTTGCTTTTTCTGTTCAAAATGTAATTGTTCCACTTTTAGATGAAAATTTAGATGAAATAGCCCAAAATTCTGATATAGTTTGTTTTGTAAAAAAATTATTTTTTAAATTGAGGGGTGGTTGTCTGTGATAGGGGTTGATTTTGGGAAATTCATTTTCGTGTATTTGAAGAGCCCGAAAATAACCCTACATTCTGATATATTTTGTTTTGTAATAAAATTATTTTTTTAATTGAGGGGTGGTTGTCTGTGATAGGGGTTGATTTTGGGAAATTGATTTTTGTGTATTCGAAGAGCCCGAAAATAGCCCGAAAATTTGATATAGATTGTTTTATCAAAAAATTAATTTGAAAAAATTGAGGGGTGGTTGCAAGCGTTAGGGGTTGATTTTCGGAAAGTCATTTTTGTATATCTGAAGACCCCGAAAATAGCCCAAAATTCTGATATAGCTTCTTTGGTAAAAAAATTACTTTTTAAATTTAGGGGTTGGTTATCAATGATAGGGGTTGCTTTTTCGAATTTGGTTTTTTGATATTTTAAGAGCCCGCAAATAGCCCCAGATTCTGGTGTGGTCTGTTCTGTCCGAAAATTAATTTTATAAATTGAGGCTTGGTTGTCAGCGGTAGGGGTTGATTTTGGGAAATTAATTTTGTGTATTTGAAGAGCCCGAAAATAGACAAAAATTCTGATATAGCTTCTTTGGTAAAAAAATTACTTTTTAAATTTAGGGGTTGCTTATCAATGATAGGGGTTGCTTTTTTGAATTTCGTTCTTTGATATTTTAAGAGCGCGAAGATAGCCCTAGATTCTGGTGTGTCTGTTTTGTCCTAAAATTATTTTTTTAAATTAAGGGTTGGTTATCAGCTGTAGGGGTTGGTTTTGAGAAACCCATTTTTTGTGTATTTGAAGAGCCCGAAAATAGCCCAAAATTCCGATATAGTTTGTTTTGTAAAATAATTATTTTATTTTAATTCAGAGTTGGTTGCCCGCGTTCGGGGTTGATTTTTGGAAATTCATTTTTGTGCATTTGAAGAGCCCGAAAATAGCCCAAAATTCTGATATAGTTTTTTTTGTCAAAAAATTATTTTTTAAATTGAGGGTTGGTTGTCTGTGACAGGGGTTGATTTCGGGAAACTGATTTTTGTGTATTTGAAGAGCCTGATAATAGCCGTAGAGTCTGGTGCAGTCTGTTTAGTCCAAAAATTACTTTTTTTAAATTGAGGGTTTGTTTTCAGCGTTAGGGGTTGATTTTGGAAAATTCATTTTTCTGTATATGAAGAGCCCAAAAATAACCCAAAATTCTGATATAGTTTTTTTTGTAAAAAAATTATTTTTTAACTTTGAGGCTTGGTTGTCAGCGGTAGGGGTTGATTTTGGGAAATTAATTTTTGTGTATTTGAAGAGCCCGAAAATAGACAAAAATTCTGATATAGCTTGTTTGGTAAAAAAATTACTTTTTAAATTTAGGGGTTGCTTATCAATGATAGGGGTTGCTTTTTTGAATTTCGTTCTTTGATATTTTAAGAGCGCGAAGATAGCCCTAGATTCTGGTGTGTCTGTTTTGTCCTAAAATTATTTTTTTTAATTAAGGGTTGGTTATCAGCTGTAGGGGTTGGTTTTGAGAAACCCATTTTTTGTGTATTTATAGAGCCCGAAAATAGCCCAAAATTCTAATATAGTTTGTTTTGTAAAAAAATTGTTTTTTTAAATTGAGGGTTGGTGTCTGTGATAGGGGTTGATTTTGGGAAATTAATTTTTATGTATTTAAAGATCCCGAAAATAGCCCTAATTTCAGGTATAGTCTGTTTTGTCCAAAAAAAAATTTTTTAATTAAGGGTTGGTTATCAGAGTTAGGGTTTGATTTTTGGAAATTAATTTTTTTGTATGTATTGGAAGAGCCCGAAAATAGCCCAAATTTCTGATATAGTTTGTTTAGTCAAAAAAAAAATTTTAATTAGGGTGGTTGTGATAGGGGTTGATTTTGGGAAATTGATTGTTGTGCATTTGAAGAGCCCGAAAATATCCCTGGATTTTAGTATAGATTGTTTTGTGAACAAATTAATTTTAAAAATTGAGGGGTGGTATTTAAAAAAATGATAAGTTTTACTAGCTTCATAGCCTGGAGGGAGTTGGCAATAATTCAATGGCCAATATATATCATAGCAATATGGCAATATATAAGAGAGAAATTCTCGAGTCCGAATTTCCTGTTCTCGAATTCCAATTATATTTTGCTAGAGGACCCGGAGGTCCTGAAGCTACCTGGCTTTCGTTCTCTGGAACTATTGTCCTGGCTGCCGACAATAGCGCCATCGGGGATACCTTATCAGTTTCTGTATATCGAGCTTTTGTCCAAAAGCAACAACTCTCTGTTCGTACTACTCGCTGATATTCGTTTTGCATTAAACGGAGGGAACATCGCGCTTTCGTCAGCCGAACTGATAAGAACTGACGGAGACGGCTTGCGTGATTGGTGTTGTGAATCCAGGCCGTTATCGAATTTCTCTGCACTGTCAACTTCGATTGTCTCACTCACTTTAAAATAACGGGCTGTCGGTAACACAACTCCTGATAGATAGAAGAACAGAAAAAAAGTTATAAAATTATTTTTTTTCTTTTTTGAAAAAAAGATATCCTCACTTCGTTCCACTGGGAATCGAATCACAGAAAAAAAAATTTTCTGAGAAAAGATTCTTCTTTCGAGCTCTCTAGTAGCTTAATGGGAAAGCACCGGACCGGCACAAAGTGGAGGGAAAAAAACGTCCTTGGACAGATTGATTTTAAGAAGAAAATTGTTGTCCGATTTTAACTTTTTTTTTTAATGAAAGCTAATTTAATTTCTCATTGAACTTTCATGGTCGATTTTAAAATTTTTGTTTATTTAATTTAAAAAATCTAAATTTTTTAAAAATTTGATTTATGAAGTATAGCGGTTTTTTTGTTTGAACAATGTATGAACAAAAAGAGTTTTTTAGTGAAATTATTTAAGATTAATAAATAATGAGCTCTCTAATAGCTTAATGGAAAAAAATCCGAACGGTAC
>JAAAKG020157250.1:18312-30045 GCA_010014905.2 Druon quercuslanigerum | reverse complement strand
TTTCACCACAATTATCGAAACTCTCAGCAACCACAATTCCCGCTACTTTACACTTTCATACCGGAAACGGAAGTCTTAAAAAATATAATTATTTCATTATTAAATTCATTTAATGAATTTCAAACAAAATTTTAAACATATAACATTCCAAAAAGTTCTCTAAGGATTTTAATGATTTTGAGGAATCAAAAAATCCTACGGGGTTCTAAAAAAGTTCCCAGATTATCAGAAAATTTAGAAGGGTTTTAAGGGACTCATAAGGTTGAAGCATACATTAAGGATTTTAAGGGACTTTCAGCGGATTTCAAAGTCAAAGGATTTAAAAAATGTCAGGGTGATTAAAGGAATTTTAAGACATTTTTAAAACGTTAGAAAATTTTAAAGGATTTGAATGATTTTAAGGGGTTAACAAATGTTATACAGTTTTAAAGAATTTTCGAAAATTTAGAAGCTGCTAAAAGGATTTTGATGGTACTTATGAGGTTTAAGGATATTTTTAAGAATTTTAAGTGTTTTTTAATTACTTCAAGGTATTTTTAAAGATTTATACATTTTTTATCATTTTAAAAAATTTGAAAGATTTTGGGATATACAAAAAATGTTAAGGTATAAAATTCGTAAAAAAATAGTTTGTTTGTGCCTAAAACTAATTTTGGAAACAATTTATTTTCATTCTTAATAATATTCTCTTTAAGTAATCTTAGAATGTTGCGTTTCCTTTTAAAATTTTCGACCTTTTTACTACTTTTCACTAAAAGTGTGGTAATAATCAATTATTTTTAACAACTATAATTGTTCAAACAAAGTATCACTTTTTATAACTGTTTTCTCCTACAGTAATTCTAAATAGTTGCACTTTCTTATTTATTATTCTTTCATGACTAAAAAGCCAAAACTAGACAAAGTTTAAAAATTTTCAGAAAAAAACCGCAACTATATCTCAAATTACCACAAAAGAAGATAGTTATGAACAATTATAAATTGTTTAAGCAATGACGTATGTTCGATTTTATTAATTTTCACCTTGTTCTAGGATTTAAGCAAGAAGTGGTCAAAAATTTAAATATTGCGAAAAAACTGCAATTTTCTAGCATTATTTAAAGATAATTTTATTTAAAATAATACTGAATTCTTTTAAAAATTATTTTTATTTTTTTAAATTAAATAGTATCTCACTGAGTAAAAAGTGGGCAAAAAGTTAAACATTTAATGGTTAAAAAAATCTAGTATCAATATAAAGCTGTAATAATTGATTCAAGTTAACAAAAATAATTTTTCAAACAATTTATTTTTTATTTTTAATAATGTCAGAAGGTAGCTAGTTTTTGTGAATTTTTTAAATATTCTTAAAGTTTTCACTCAGAATAAGCCAATGTATAATAATAATTAATTTTGGATTCTTAGTTAGAAAAAATAATAAATAAAATTTAGAGGTAATAATTTCTTAAACAATATCTTTATTTTTTTCGAATATGTAATTATGAAATAAAAAAGAAATTTAAAATATTTCTCAACTTTCTCATATATATCATACTCAATATAAGTTTTCTTTAATATAGTTACTGAGACGCTTTTTGTTGAAATTAATATTAACATTAATATTGATTATTTCTTCGTAACTAAAATATAAAAACAGGGTGGAAATTTTAGAATAACCTGCAACTTTCTAACGTTTCTCTTACGAAATATGTTTACAAGCAATAATAAATTGTTTAAACAGTTATATTTGTAAATTGCATTAATTATTAACCCGCTCTAGGTGAAAAGTTCACAACAAAGGACAAATTCCAGAAATAACTGCAATTGCGTAATATTACTATTTGAATTTCACCTTGAACTTCATCTTCAAGGTTATTTCAAGGTCATTTTTGTTTTTTTAAATGGGAACCCCTATTTTCCAATCCATGAACTGAATACATTTTTGGACGCAAAATTTCTCGCTCTTTCGATTGCCGTTGTCAAAAATAGGGGTTCCCATTTAAAAAAACAAAATTGACCTTGACCTTTTTGAAAAAATATTTACTTGCAGAGATATTTAGGTGTATCGAGACTTTTTCAGCACCCTGTAGTTATACACAATAGGTAATTATTTAAATAATTATGTTTTATAATTTCTTCAATTATTACTTGGCCCTAAGTACAATAAGGACAAGAAGTTGAATATTTGTAAAAAAACTGAAACACTAGCATTATTTTAGGGGGATATTATTATAAATAATTATAAATTGTTTAGGCAATTATGTTTAGTAATTTGATTGATAATTACCCTGCTCTGATTGAAAAGTTGAATAAAAACACGTTTTGAAGAGAAAATTGCTCAAAACAATAATAAATTGTCTCAACAATTTATGTTAACAACTTTTCATTTACCAAGAGTAGCATTATATGAAATACACAGCAATTTTTTATTTCTATTTTATGCTTAATTATGAAGAGAAGTTTAAAAAGTGTTTTTTTTTCTATGCATAAAAATGGTTTCTTTTTAATTTCCAATTCATTTTTGAACCACTCTAATGTGGATAATTCTTTGGAAAAGTATCTTTTTCCCATTGTTTTCCCTTTAGCGATAAAAATTTCTAATCTAAAATTTCATCCATTTAAATTCGATTAATATCCAAATTAAAAATCTTATTTAACGTCCAATCATCAGATTGATGAAGACTCTTGTTTGTAAATTTGACAGACATACATATTCCTGATTCAGTTACAGATATTCTCAGATTAGGACAAGGTTTCAGTAACTGCTTGATTAAAAGTAAGTTGAAACAAATCATGGAAATAGTAAAAGATGTTGGATCAAATATACTCAACATTCCTGTTTTGCATCAGCAGCATTTCCGAAAGAAGGTGTTACATTTGTCAAAGAGCTTTGTTGATAAAAAATGTTTGCATATTAGTATTATGGATCGTAAGATTTCTGAAGGATTCATGATGACGAAAGAATTTCTTGGAAACAACCCTGATTTAGTTTGCATGAGTGCTAATAAAGGCAGTATTACTGTTTGTACGAAAAAATAAGATTATCTTATGGATATGGAGAATTTGCTTTCTAATAATGATAGTTTTGAATTATTGCATGAGGATTCGTTAAAAAAGTTAAAAAGAGACTGCTTTAAGATGCTTGGAAATTTGAGAAAGAAAGGAATTCCGGGAAATGATATAAGATGGACTGATATTCATACTGAAGACACAGTTTTTGCCAGATGTTTTGGTTTGCGAAAGATTTACAAAGAAGGCTATTCCTTAAGAATAGTTATTTTAACTTTTAAAACTCTCACTAAATTTTTAGAATAAAATTTTAATTTGATTCTCACAACTTCTAAATATAATGTAAAAAATAGCTGGGTAATTCAAAAAATTATTATTCAAAAAACGGTTCCGGATTATTATGCAATTATTTCTTTAGATGTTATTGCAATGTTTTTGAGTAAACCCCTTGATTTAGTTGAACAGGCAATTCTAAACAGATGGGATAATATTAAAATACTTACTAGATTATATGAAGAACATTTTATCGCAGGGATAGTTTTTATCATGAACTAAACTTATTTCAAACTTAATGGATCTTTATATAGACAGAACTTTGGTACTCGAATAGATTCAGTCATTTCTCCGATTTTAGCAGAAATAGTAATGAAAGATTTAGAGATTTTTTCTTTTAAAAAATTAGATTTTGTTTCGCCTTTTTATTACCGGTATGTCGACGATACCTTATTGTGTGTTCCTCTGGAAAAGTTGCAGATGGTCATTGATGCTTTTAATAGTATTCACCCAAAACTTCAATTTACTCATGAAATAGAACAAAATAATAGAATCAGTTTTTTGGACATAGAATTTATTAGGAGTCGGGTTGGTAATATTATTATCAATTGGGATTGGAAAAGTACAAACTTAGGCCGAATTTTAAATTTCTTTTCTGCTCATCCTTTTCAAAATAAAATTGCAGTAATTAGGAATTTAGTTGGCAGAGCTACGGGTTTGTCCCACTTTTCATTTCACACAAGAAATTTAAATATTATTAAGAATTTTGTAGAAATTGTTGATGTAAGTTGTTGGCTTTAGGGTCAGGCGAATTGAAACTAAATAACGTGTTTCAAATGTTTTTTTTATTATTGAGGGTCAATATAATCCCCCAGCTATTATTATTAAGAGTATCCTTTTTCTGAATCATTTTTCTGAGTCATCGATCTACAAAAGTTACTTAAAAAACAAATTGCAATTAGAATTCAACAAATCAAAAGCAAACAGAGTAATACTTTTTGCGCAGATAATCAGAAATATTTAAAGGAATAGAGTTCATTTAATACTATTGTTCTTCAGTTGTTTGGTCAAATTTCTAAAACTATTAAACTTATGTTAAAAAAGTTTAAAATTCATACTATTTTCTGTATACCATTTAACATGGATTCAGTGATTAATTTTTGTAAAGATCCTTTAGATAATTTTGAAAAAGATCACTTGCAGGATCTGCAGGATGAATTACGTGGGACTGACTGGCAGCTTCCTAATACTAGGATAGAGGAACACAAAAGTGATGTTTGTATAGGAAGCTGTAACAAGAGTGTTCTTGCTAGGCACACAAGGGAATTTGTCGATATTAATCCTGAGTTTGACTGGGATAATGTTAAAATTTTGCATAGTGAAAATAATGAGAGAAAAAGAGAATTCATGGAAAAGCTTTATGTTAAAAAAAAGTTATCTATTAATTTAAAAACAGTTTTGGATAAATTGAACAAAAATTATGCTAATATGATTAATTACATTTAACGTGAGATTCCACGAATCTTGTTTTTCTTTTACTTTCTATGTTTCAGATTTATTTATGACAAATATTTCTAGTGTGTTTACAACAGATTGACCTACTAACCCACATTCGATTTTCAGGAATCAAAAACAGAACAACTGTTCTTTGGTGCTATTGTTTATTTTTCTTGCCTTGATAAGGATACTGTATGAGTACAGAAGCGTTGGTAATATATATTTATTTTTTATTATAAATGTTCCCTTCTTATGATTTGATAATAACCAAAATTAAAAAGATGAAAGAAGGAAAAAGAGAAGAAAGGATATGTGTTTGGTTGCTTTCTCATTTTTGTTTCCTCTTTTTTGTTTTCGCCTAAAATTTTTGTTTATTTATTGCAGTTCAAATTTGGTCTTTGGTTCATTGTTTTCTTTACAAGAGTTTTCATGAATTTCTAATCTGTTACGGTTTACACAATTGCTTACATTTTTCAACATAAAGTATTTTTCACATTTTTTTTATTTCGTGCACTCGAAAATTGAAATCTAAAGACTTGCATTAATGTATGAGATAAAAGATGCGCATGCATTTAGTCTCCTTCGTTGTTTATTCTCGAATAAATTGCACTTTATTCGTTTGGAACGTGATCGGATTTGATTTTACGATTCATCGAGAATTCGAATTCGCGAGATATTCTCGCGGCTAGAGAGGAGACAACAATGTTTTGCATTGAGGGATGGACGGATGTACCGTCGCTGATATATGGTGGTTGATAATGAAAGCATACACGAGATATGGTGCCATGGAGCAACTATAGCTATGCACTATAAGCTATAGTTTCCGTTATGGCACACCGTATGCCTCACAGAATTATCTTCACAATGGGGTATTTCGGCTCGGTAAGATAAAACCGTTGAATTATTAGTTGGCTCTAATTTATGCTATTTTGCCGCGCGCGATTCATATCTCTAGCTCTTTATGGGCCCACGTTAATATGACCACGTGTCATGTTCCAAATCCTCTAATTATTTATTTATTGAATCTCTCTCAATGCCCCCCCCCCCCCCCCCCGACCAACCAATTGGCTTTCAGAATCAGAATATCAAATCAAATCCAATTAATGCAGGGAACAAAATCTGCCCGCCGTGCGGGCACATTCTCCCGCTTGTTCCTGGTTGATCAATTACATTATTGTTATGCTTACTCAATAAGCGAAGATGTAGATATAACTTTCTCAACATTCCTTCGGGTTTGAGGAATACTTACTCATCATGAAACTTGCGCTTCGCGCTCGACATTATTTACGTTGAGTTCAAATTTTAAAAAAATGGACATGCTACATTATATTTTTTATTCTCAGCTGAAAAATTGTAAAACAAAGCAAGAAAGGACTAAGCAAAATACACACACATCGAATACTTACAAGCATAAATTTGCAGTATGTGATAAATTATGAGAAAATTTTAACCGACATCAGTAATGAAAATATTTTTTTTGTGTGAATTTTTGACTTTTATTAATTATAGTTTAGGAGTCAACTATAGATATTAAAACATTTACGATTTTCCCGTCATTTGCGTTGCTTGACTGTAAATTTGAATTTTCATTTTTCTTATGGCATTTTTCACGTTATTCCTATTTCTTTATTATTATTCCTATTATTCCTATTTAAAAATAGCATGGAAAAATTTTGTAGAACTTTTGAAAACAAATAATTTCCATCTCTTGTGTTTTTACCGTATCTTGCGTAGTTTCGCGGGAAATTTGAATCTTTACGTTTTTCAGTTTGATATTCTACGGCGAAAACCAGAAATATTGGCAGTAGAAAGCTGGTTTACGAACTTGACCTGTATTTTTGGCCCACAAACCAGTGTGCAAAAGAAAATTTGAATTGAAAAATTCCTTTGAAAGTTACCGTTTCCTCAGACTACAGACAGACAGACATGTTCGTAAAAACTATTTTTTTTTACTCAGGGGGTCTCCAAACGTCGAGAATTGAAGAAAACTTGATAGGGTAAAAATCACACAAATCCAAGACATTCGATCTATATTATGAGAATGTAAAAATTCAAATTTTCCCGCCAAACTATGAGTGCTATTGAAAAACGGTAAAGAGCAATTTTGTAGGTTAATCGAGACGAGAAATTTTTCTTTTGACGATTTCACCGTCATTTGCGTTGTTTGGCTGTAAATTTGAATTTTTGATTTTCTAATGGCATTTTCCACATTTGAGACAAAAACTATTGTTCCAACTGAAAAATAATACCGAGGAATTTTTTAGAACTTTTTAAAACAAATAATTTTGACCTCTTATCTTTTTACCGTATCGATAAATAATAGAAAAGTGAAAACATCAAAAAATTTATTTATGTCTATCGTGCTAGAAATCCTTGAAAATTTTGTAAAATTTAATGCATTTTTTTGAAGAGGGAAAGCCTGGAAAAGCCCTTGAATTTTAGTCATTGTCCTGGAATTTTTATTCGCTTAAAAAAAGATTTTTAAACTTGTTTTCATTTTGTCGAGCTGGAAATTCAAGATACCTAAATCCAAAATACTTCAAAGTTTTTTATTTATTCCCGATTTTTTCTAATTTTAAAAACATTTATTGGCATTTTTAAAAAATCTTTTAATTTTTTCTATAATATACTAAAAATGTTTTAATTGGTAAAAATTGTTTGAAATTTTACGGAGTTATCCAGTACTTTCGCACATGGTGTAGCGTATGTTTTTTTATTCAAGATTTATCGTTTTAGTTGACAACTGTTTTCATGTTTGTTTAAAAATTGATTTTTTTATTTGTAAATATAACTATTTAGGCTTAAGATTTATCATTATTGTTAAAAAACCATCTCCTTTGTTGATAATTGAACTATTTTATTTAAAAGTCATTTTATTGTTCGGTGAAAAACAAAATTTTTAAACGGAAAATTTGACTATTCTATTTAAAGTTCTAAATCAATGTTTCTAACTTAAAAATTAACCTTTTTTCCTAAAAATCCGTTTTTAAAAAATTGATATTAGTTTCTTGCCTAAAAATGTAATTTTTTCATTCTTGGTTGAAAATCGATCTGTTTAGTAAAAAAATGAGCTTTATTTTTAGTAAACATTTTTTTGTTGTAGAAAATTCCACTTTTAGTTATAACTGCAACTTTTTGATCAAAAAATCAAATATAACGTTAAACATTTTTGATTTAAGATTAATATTTTTTCTTTTAAAATTCGACTTTCTCGTTAAAAATTAATCTTCGTATGCAGAAGAGTGCAGTCTTTGGTTAAAAATTAAACTATTTTGATAAAAATTTCAATATTTTATTCAAAACTAAAGCCTTTTTTTCACAAAAACTTAACTGTTTTGTTGAAAATTTACCCCGATGGATAAAAATTTAGGTATTTGGTTAAAAGTTCTTTTCTCATAAAAATTTAACTTTCTTATTTAAAAATCCGACTACTTATTTAAAAATTTTGTAGTTTTGTAAAAAAAATGGTCTTTTTTGGTAAAAAAATATCTTTTTGTTCGAAAATTCGTCGTATTGGTTTAAAAAAAATTTTGGCGGGTTAAAAAATCAACTAGTTGGTTAATAATACAATTTTTTTTAATTATATTGCTTTTTAGGATATCATTTATTATATTTTTCGTGAAAACTTCATCTTTTTATTCAAAATTCATATATTTTTTGTTAAAGTTTAATACTTTTTGTTATAAAATTCAAAGCTTTTTCTCTAAATTTATCTTTACTGGTAGAAAAATCCAGTATTGGGTAAAAAATTAAACAAGTTCATTAAAAATTAATGTATTTTATTAAAAAGTAATGCTTTTTGGTCGAAACCTTAAATTTTTTTAACATTCGTCCATTGAGAAAAAAATATGCCCTGTTATATTGAAAATTTATTATTTTTTGTAAAGAATTAAACTGTTTAATTAAAATTTTATTATTTATTGTTAATATCTAAACTGCTTAATTTAAAATGTGTTATTTTTCGTTAATAATTGAACGGTCTTATCAAAATTTATTATTTTTCGTTAGGAATTTAACTGTCTTATCAAAATTTCAGTCATTCAGTTAAGACTATTTGATTAGATAAAAGTTTAATCTACGTTGCAAATTCAACAATTTCGCTAAAAATTTAAATATTTTGTTGAAAAAAACAGCTTTTTGGTCAAAAACTTAAATGTGTTGTTGACAATTTTTTTCTATTATGGTTGCAAATTTATTTCTTTAACTGAAATTTGGACTCATCGTTTTTTAGCTTCAAATATAAATTTATCGTCTATGTAGAAAATTAATATTCTGGGTTGAATAATATGCTTTTTTGTTGAAAATTTAAAATGAAAATTCATAATTTTGCTTGTGAGTTTAACTATTTTGTTGAAAAATCCTGTCTTTTAGTTGAATACAAATGTTTAAAAATATTGTTTTCGTAGTGGAAAATCAGTTTTTAAACTAAAAATTTAACTACTCCATTTTTGGTTGAAATTGTTAAATTAAATTTGTTTTGAATAAAACAAATTTTTTTATTAAAAATTCAACTACTTTGCTAAAAGTTTAAATATTTCGCTAAAAACTCATCAGCATTCTTCTTTTCCGGTTCAAAAGTCAACTGTTTTCTAAAAATTGGACAGAGTAAAAAAAAAGGTGTCAATACAAAATAGGAATAAATAGCTATTCATTTTTAAGGTTTATTTGTTTATTAAATTCTGATTTCATGTAAATAGATGAATTTCGAATTACTAGTGTGATACATTATTGATATTTTAATTAAAAAATATTTGGATTTCCAATTAATGATAGTGTAATTCATAAAAAAGACAAATCGTCAAGAAAATAGTTGAATACTGGACCTAAAAAATAATAATTTATAACCAATTGTACTTTAAACAAAGAAAAATTAAATTTAAAAACAGAAGTTATCCTCAAACGCAAAAGGCAACAAAAAAATAATCAACCAAAAAAATCGATGTTTAAAAAAGTAGTTCAACTTTGACCGACGCAGTTGAATTTTCTACCAAAGAAAGTGATTTTTTTTAATTGTTGGACTTTTAAGAAACAATTAAATTTGCAACCAATAAGTCAAATTCAAAAAAAGAGCTATTTCAATAATTTTAATATTATTTAAAAGAATAATTTTTGCCATTTATTAATTTAGAAAATTTTTTTAAGAGCCTTAAGCGAAAGGGAATATTACGTGAAAGTAAAACTTGTCACTTATGGTGCTTTCTCTGGAAATCCATAAGAGTTGCTTCAAGTTACTCATCCGCAAAATGAATCATAATTGATTCTCATTCTTCAATGAATTCTAAAGAGTATACTGAAATACGAAATTATTTATAATATATAATCATGTGTAAATTTTAGATTTATATAAATCTATCTTTATCACGCATTAAATTAATGGGTAACGAACAATATAAAAAAGTACAATTAGAATTTTCACTTTTGGTAATAGTCTTTAAGAATTACATTTTCTTATTTTGAAATTAAAGGGAAAAATACTATTGAAAAATATTTAAAAAAAAAAAAAAAAATTCTAGAAAATGCAAATAATAAACTAGTTATATACCCGTGTTTTACCTCGTTCTTTATATAAAAAATTCACATTAAAAATTTATAATCTAGAATGATAGACAATTCACTTTTTCATAAGTCAATAAAATATTCCGATTTCAACCAAAGTCTCTTCGTGAATAACCGCACATGATGTTCTCACTTTCCAAATAATTCCCCCGATAAAATAAAGTAGAATATATGCGTGGCAATAAAATGAAATAAAATCTAGAATATGAAAAATGAGCGACGTGTTCTAAAATTAAAAAACAAAAACGTCTCGCTGTGATACGAGTTGCGGAAATATATCGCGGTAAAATGGAAGTGGTGTCGAATTTCAATTTTAATCCAGGGTTGTCGCTCGATTTCGTCTCAACGCCTGCAGATCGTTTTTTAAGCATTTTTTTTTCTGGCGTAGGTTTCACGTTAGCCCCGGAAACTTTCCACAAGCTTCTTATAAGTCGATGGGCTTTCGAGCGCTCGTCTGAAAACTCATCTGAAACTCGGATTAGGAGGCTGAATAAAAAACTTGGTTGGAAAAGGTTGTAACTAGCGAGAAGGATTTTCTGCGGTTCGCCAAGCTACATTATCGACGAGAGGAGCGAAGTTTAGAGGAAGAGGTTTCGGACGATTTAATCACAAGAATAATTATGAAAATTAATGAACTTTGCTTCAAGGCGTGATAATAACTTGCGGCGATTTGTTCCATTTAGGATCGATTGTCGAACAAATGGAATTCAGTTATATTGTTAGATAATTAAAAATTAATGTCATTTTCGAGGTGCTAATCCAATCACATTAAATTTCCGAGGTATTATTTATCTTATTATTTGACGACGGATAATTTTTATCCGCTTCACGATAAAAATTATCCGATGAAGAATTATTTTTATCCGCCTCACGATAAAAATTATCCGAAGACAGATTATTTTTATCCGCTTCGCGATAAAAATTATACGACGACGAATTATTTTTATTCGCCTCACGATAAAATTTATCCGAAGACGGATTATTTTTACTCCCCACGCGATAAAAATTATCCGACGAAGAATTACTTTATCCGCCTCACGATAAAAATTATCCGACGAAGAATTATTTTTATCCGCCTCACGATAAGAAGTATCCAAAAACGGATTATTTTTATCCTCCTCGTGATAAAAATTATTCGACAGCGACGTATTTTTATCCACCTTGCAAAAAAATTATCCAAAGACGAAATATTTTTATCCGTCTCATGATAAAAACTATCTACCTCGCGATAAAAATTATACGACGACAAATTATTTTTATTCGCCTAAAGATAAAATTTATCCGAAGACGGATTATTTTTACTCCCCACGCAATAAAAATTATCCGACGACGAATTATTTTGATCCGCCTCACGATAAAAATTATCCGACGAAGAATTATTTTTATCCGCCTCACGATAAGAAGTATCCAAAAACGGAT
>JAAAKG020157250.1:0-17240 GCA_010014905.2 Druon quercuslanigerum | reverse complement strand
CACGATAGAAATTATCCGAAGACGGATTATTTTGACCCGCCTCGCGATAAAAATTATCCGACGACGACTTATTTTTACCCGCCTCGCGATAAAAATTATCCGAAGGCGCAATATTTTTATCCTCCTTTGATAAAAATATCCGACGACGACTTTTTTTATCCGCCTCGCGAAAACAATTATACCATGACAAATTATTTTTATTTGCCTCACGATAAAAATTATCTGAAGACGGATTATTTTTATCCTCCTCGTGATAAAAATTATCCGACGACGACTTATTTTTATCCGCCTGGCGATAAAAATTATCCGAAGATGGATTATTTTGATCCTCCTTGTAATAAAAATTATCCGAAGGCGGATTATTTGTATCCTACTTGTGATAAAAATTTTCGACGACGATTTATTTTTATCCGCCTCACGATAGAAATTATCCGAAGACGGATTATTTTGATCCGCCTCGCGATAAAAATTATCCGAAGGCGCATTATTTTTATCCTCCTTTGATAAAAATTATCCGACGACGACTTTTTTCATCCGCCTTGCGATAACAATTATACCATGACAAATTATTTCTATTTACCTCACGATAAAAATTATCTGAAGACGGATTAATTTTATCCTGATCACGGTAAAAATTATCCGAAGGCGGATTATTTTTATTCTCTTCGTGATAAAAATTATCTGACGACGACTTATTTTTAACCGCCTCGCGATACAAATTATCTGAAGGCGGACTGTTTTTATCCGCCTCGTGATAAAAATTACCCGCCTCACAATAAAAATTATTCCCCGTCGGATAATTGTAGTTTTCAATAGTTCGCATCATTTTTTTTCAACTTCCGATAAATAATGTGCCGGCGATTTACTGTGATCCAGTTTCAGACGACTTTGAATTTAGTGATTCTTAAATTACTTTTTTTAAGAATTGACGCCGCGCCGCATGGATTGGTGTGAGAAGCGTGAGGGATATGCCGTGTTCACTTAGGCGTGACAAAACAGATAGAGAAACAGGAGAGATTACATTTTTCAGCAGTTTAAACAAAAGTCTGAATACTTCAGGTTTAAGAGGAACGTAAGGTTACCTAAAAACAATATTAAATTACAGTAAATCCCCGAGATATCATTTATCTGAAGTTGAGCATTAGTTGTGAATTAAATAGTTGAATTTTAAAATAAAAAACATAATTTTTTAATTAAAACGTTTAATTTTGAATTAAAAAGATCAATTTTTAACAAAAAATTAAAAACTTAAGTTTTTAGGTAAAAACATCAATATTTCAGCAAATTTTTTTTAACTAAATGAATGAAGAAACAAGGCAAATTCTGAACAAAAAAAAATAAACTGTCAATCAACAATTAAATAGTGCAATTTTCAGTTTCAAAAATCAATTTTCAACCAAAGAGATGAATTTCGAACTGAAATGAACCGAATTTGGAAAAACAAAAACAAAAACAAAAACTCTAACTATAATAGAATAAAAATGATGACTTCTGAATTAAAAGAAAAAATATTAATTTTCTACCGGAAAACCGAATTTTAAAATGAGTATATAAATTTTGAACCAGATACTTAAATTTTAACAAAAAATTATGAGTTTTAATCAAAAATAAATATATTTTTAGTAAAAAAAATTGAAAAATACTTTAAAACATTTCAAATATTTCTACAATTGTTGAGAAAAATCTGGAAGATTAAAGGGCAATTTTCTAAATCTTGTAATATTTTTTTAATTGTTTGGAAAAGTTTGAATCGGTTTCAAGAATATTTATTTTCCAAGCTTCTAAACGTCATGAATAACTTTTAAAATTACTTCAAAATTTTCCTAAGTTTGTGCGATTTTTTTAATAGAACAAAATAACGCGTTTTCGGCATTTGAAATCTTCAAAAATCTTTTTAAATTTTCTCAGGAAGCTTAGACAATTATATCTCTATAACATTAATAACAATAGAATAAATAATTCTCAAAGAGAAATATTCAGTCAAAATTTGTCTTTTGTAGTCCATAAATCGAAAAATACCATAGAATGCAAGTAGTCAAAGTTGGTTGAAAGACTTTTTAACTACAATCTTTAAAAAATCGCTTTTATCATAAAAAATTAGTTTTTCATAAAAGTGATTAAAATTTATTTATATACAAACCTTGAATACCTTGAAAATTTGTTGTGATGAGATACCAAAAATTATGAATTTAAATATAAAGGCGCTTTTAATTACAATTTTTTTTAACCACAGAATTAACCGTCTCTTTCGGAAAACCCTAAGTTCGTAGTTACGATTTAAAAAAAGTTTGAAAATCTTAGTTTATTGAGAAATATAAGGTTATTCAAATAATATATTTTTAAGAATTAATAAAAGTTTTGAGATTGATTAGAAATTTGACAAATATATAAAAGATTTAAAATAATTGCCTCAATTTGCTAAAAAATAAATGTGGATGATTTTAGAGAAAAATCTTTAAAATATTATTTGCAATACTAAAAGGAAATTTTTTTTAACTTTTCAATATTTTATAAAAAATATTCGAAAAGCAAAAATATTTTAAATATATATTTAAAAGGTTTAAAATTGTAGAAAATGATCAGAAAAAATTTGAAATTTGAAAAGATTGACAAACATTTGAAATAAATTTTTTTTTTTTAAGATTTCATAAAAATTTGGAAGGTTTTTGAGAAACTTGAAAGGCTTCAAGAAATCAAATAATTTTTTTTAAGATACCTGCGAAAGTTTTTAATGAATTATTATTTCGCAAAATTAATTTTTCAACCAAATTTAATGTGATTTCCAAACATTTAAAAAAGTTTCTACAAATGCCAAAAAGAACCTGGAAGATTTAAGGGCAATTGTTGTAAAGACTAAAATATTTTTTTTAATGTTTAAAATCAGTCGAGTCACCGTTGGAACATTATTATCGTCTGAACTGCTAAAAGCCCTTAACACATTTTAAGCCCGTTCGAATATTTCCTAAAGTTTTGAAAAATATTTTAAGATTAAAAAAATTATCAATTTTAAGATATCTGAAAACTTCGAAAATCTATTTGAATTTTCACAAGAATCTTAAGGAAATGATATTTCTGTTACCTCAAAAACAAATAAATAAATAAAAGTAAAAAAGAATTTCTGTAAGATGTAAAATATTTTTGTCTTATAAAATTAGATAAGATCCATCAACACTTTAAAATATTTTTGAACTATTTGAATTCCTTAGAAAATCCATGAAATCCCTTGAATTTCTTTAAAAGTTGCGTGCAATCCTTTTGGAAGTGCTATAAAATCTAATAAAAGTTTTAAAAAAGTATAAAAATTTACTTAAACTGATATTGTTAATTTAAAAATGTCGACTTCTTTTCTTTCACATAATTAGATATTTAAAAATCATTAATAACTCAGTGAAGATGGAAATTAGGGAAAAGTGTGAGATTTTGAAGAAAAAATACAAATGAAAAAGCAAGGGAATTCCTCAAGTATGGGAATTCAGGAAAATAAGGGAAAATAATGAGAAGGTGTGAGAAAAAATGAAGAAAAGGGTAAATAGGGGGAATAAGGGGAAATGTAGAAAAAGAAAGTAGGGAAGTAGAGAAAGTGAGGAGAAATGAGGAAAGAAAAGAAAAGTAGTGAATGAAAACAATTTTAAGGGAAATAGGGTAATTGGGGATAAATTAGGGAGGACCAAGTATTCCAAATTCGGGAAAATCTGGGGAGGCAAAGTAGGGAAAATAATGGAAATTGATATGAGGGGATTTAAGAGGAAATGGAGGAAGGGTAAATTAGGAGAAATAAGGACAATGAAAGTAGGGCGAATAAGAGGCGGAAAGTGGAGGAAACGAAATAAGGGTCAGTACGAAAAATGTCGGGAATTTATCAGAAGGGAAGATAAAAAAGTGACCGGAGATAGGGTTAGGGGATGTACGGGAAGTGATGTAAACTGAGGTGAGTAAAAGTACGAGGATGGCGCATGAATTAGGGAAGATGAGGGGATGGGAAGTATAAAAAGTAGAATGGAAATAAAGCAAGGAATGGGCATAAGAGGAAAAGGAATGAAAAAAGGAAAGCAGGGGTAGTGAAGCAAAATAAGGGATGGGTGTTAGGGAAAATAAGGGAAGGTGGAACGTGAGGACCGGAAAAGGGAAGTAAGGAAAATAAATTTTTTTTTATCACCCCAAAACTATTATTTACTTTTTTATTTAAAAGTGAAGCATTCGTGAAGCGAAAAGTGATATAACAAGATTTATAGGGTATATGTCTATTATTTGAGACATTGAGACAAATTGAAGATGTGACAACTCGAGGCAATGAAATATAATATTTAGACGGGGAAATGTCAAAGAAATGTCATTTCAAGAGTCTGTATTGATTACCTTAGAATTGTCATCTGGTGAAAACGTAGCTCACAGTCAGATGAATCAACCAGAGATTGAGGACGGATCTCGAAACACCGCTCCCATCATGTACTGCCGCTGGCAGTTCTCCTGCAACATGAAAAGGCGCAAGATCAAGCACTACCTGTCACCCACACTCTTATACAGTCTCCAAACACACAAATATGCACATTCCTAGCCTCAGATCTCACCTTGGACGATAATCATTGTGTGCACTAACATTAGAGTCGACGAGAAAAAAAACAGAAAAAAAGCAATATCTTCTTTCACCTTTCAACCCCAAGAAAAATGTACTTCTTGCAGTACCTGACACCTCGAATCTAGATGGTTATATATTTTAAAACATATTTTATATACGAAGAATCGTTCTTTTCTTCTATTATTTCTTTTATTTCTTCAAAATGGGATCCTTTCGGAATTACTTTTCAGAGATGAGACTTTTACAAATGATTTTGGTTGGAATAAAATAAATTCATGTGACCGAATAAAATTTTTGCGTTGAGCATTAAATAGCGTTAGGAACTTTATTCCATTTGATGCCTTTTATTCGATGCGAATTACATTTTTGTTCAAATTCTTTTATGGGCATTCGAATGGTTTCGTTTATATCATCCTGGATCTATATACGTAAAAATGAAACCCTTTTAGTTGCTTTTTTTAAATGCAATAACCGTATCGTTTTAATTCGATACAATGTTTTCAGTAAAATAAAGTAATAAAACTTCTGATATCACTTAATGCCATTAAATGCTATTTGCAGATTGTTTGCATGATTGAAAAATCGTAAAACTCCCGGAAATTTTGTTCGCTGAGGAAAAACGTGAAATGGCTTGAAATTTTTAGAGACCGAGATTTTTGTTATTCTACTGAAATGAATATTAAAAGAATTTTGATGCTTTATTATTCTAGTTTGTTTTATCAGGAAACGAACAATGAAAAAGACTTTAATGTCGATAATGACGATACTATAAGGGATAAACCATGTGCTTACAAAAAAGGGTTTAACAGCCTTTTAAGACTTTAATTAAGACTTTTAAATTTCCCCAACCTATATCACATAGCTTTAGTGACGTTCAATTTTAGTTAGTTGGCAACAGTCAACAACTTCGCTCAGAAATAGTTAGTATCAATCCGTTGGAACGGTCAATAGAAAACCTTTTCAAAGGCTAAAAAAGTTTTCTAGCGATAGAATATCACAACCCTTAGTATTGGTATAGTAACAATCATTAGAAGTATTTAATGACATCCCTTAGCAAGAGTTAATAACAAATTTTAGAAACGGTCATTAGCAATGGTCATTCGCAACCCTTATCTACGGCTCACAACATCCTCTAGCTGCAGATAATCACAATGTATATTCCTAGTATAGTGGAAAATTTTAATAGCAAGCAGTATGCAGTGGTCAATAACAAACCTTAACAACAAACAATAAAAAGGACTAACCAAGGTCAATGAAAACCCTCAGAAGTGGCTAATGTCATCCACTAGCAACGGAAAATGACAAACCTTAGCATCGATCGATAAACATTCATAGAAACGGTCAATAACATTTCCTAGTTAAAGTTGATAGTGAAATAATAAAATTGTTTATTATTTTGAGATAGACTGGTTATTAAATACAGTATTCAATTTGTGGCTAATACCAGTTAGAGCGTTTATTGATGTTGTAGAGGCTTGTTTTTAAAGATGAGACGCGTTTCGACATAGATCTGTGCCCTTTTCAATTATTTTTTCTTTATACAAAAGTTCATTGAAGCTACAAAAAAAAAGTTATTTAATAAATACCATTGTACATACAATATTATTAAAGATAGCGTATAGGAAAAATTCTTATATTCGAAGAATAACACTATAATTACCTAATTCATAAATTGAAGATAGTTGAACGTTAAAAAGGTTTCATTTCATTAAAAATATATTTGTGGAGAGAAGTGTCATTAATTATAATAAATGTTACATAAAATCAAAAAACATTGTAAAGATAAACTTTTGTAATCTCAGGAAAAAATCCTGGATCATATAAAAGTTGAATTAGTTTCATTTAAGATAAAAGTTAAAGACCGACATGTGCCACTTATAGGTTATGATGTATAGCAAATTTTAAGGTTAAGTTTAGCAGACGAATTTATATTTTAAGCGGGAAGAATGATACATTTTAAATTTATATTTTCAAGCGGGAAAATGCTATATTTTAAATTTTAATAAGAGAAATAAGATTATGGTATATGATACTTAAATTTTTAATATCTGTTCTATAATTTATAGCACTTTTTTCATTTTTTACATCAATCATTTCTAATGTTAATCTTTTATCTGCGTTTGGTTCAATATTAAAAATTTTAATATTTTTAATATCAAAATTAAAATTTTGAGAGTTTATATAAGCATTTTTAGCTAAATGCCTAAAAGATTGTTCAATATATATTTTATTACAATTTAAACATGGTATTCTAGAAATAGTAATAATGTTATGTTGTTTATAAATTAAGTCTTGTATACTTGGAAAAAAAAAAATTATTAAAAGTACTTTCAACAGAGAAAACAATGCGAATATTGTTTTTTCTGAAGAAAATTCTAAAAAGTATTTTATCAAAACCATCAAAATGTGGCATTACGATAATTTTATTTTGATTTTCAGATTTCAAAGTTTTTTCATCTATATCTTTAAATTTAATAATAGTTTGATAACGTTCATTTATCTTTAATTTTAACCAATTTTCTGGATATCCATTTTTTATTAAGGTGTCTTTTACAATATTTAAATTTTCCATATGAAATTTAGAATCAGATAATTTAATTGCTCTGTCGACAAGACCAAAAATGACACTAATTTTGTTGTTCATTGAATGACGTGAAGCGAAATTAAGAAAGCGTCTTGACCAAACTAGTTTTCTATATCAGTTAGTTATAATTTTCTTATTTTATATTGTAAGTGCTACATCTAGAAAATTGATTTTATTTACTTTTGCTAATTCAATAGTGAATTTTAATTTTTTATCTGCTAAATTAGAATATCATCTACTTTATTTTTTGGAAGACAAATTAAAGTATCATCTATATAACGGTAATAGAAGATAATATGATAGTCTACGTTATTTAAAATTTCTTTTTCTATATTTTCCATTGTAATATGAGCGGCTGCTGCTGAAATTGGTGAACCCATTGAAAGTCCAAAAATTTGTTTGTAGAAATTATTATTGAATTTACAATAAGAAGATTCCAAGCATAGACTGAGAATTTCATTAAAGTTCTTTTATTTAAAAACGTGTATTGTTTTAATTTCTTCCATTTTTTATTTATGGAATATATAATTAATTTCCAGGATAAGTTTGTATACATTGAAATAACGTCTAATGAACAAATTGTGTAATCATCAGGAATGTTAATTTTATCAATTTTCTTTTTAAAAGCCGAGCTATCTTTAATGTAGTATTCAGTTTTGCCTACAATTTTTTGTAGTGCTTAAGCTATACATTTAGAAATATTATTCAACGGTGAACCCGGAAAAGAAATGATAGGTCTTAAAGAATAATTTGTTTTATGTAATTTAGGTAACCCATAAAATCTAGGAGAGTTACCATCAGTACTATGATAAAAGTTATATTGATTTGAATTAATGAAATTTTTTTTATTTTTAAATTCTGTTAAAAGGAGTGTAAGTTTAGCTTCTATTTTTTTGTAGGATCAAAATTAAATTTTTTATATTTATTTATTTATATGTTTAATATAATCTTTTTTATGTATAATAATACTTTGTTACTTTTACCTTCAACAGTTAAAATAATATCTTTATTAGTATCTAAAAAAACTTTTGTTTTCTTAATTGTTTGTTTAATTGTAAAATCAATTGTATCAAATTTAGAGTTATATATGCAATTTTGTGTCCAATAGGATACTTTATTTCTAAGATCATTTCGATAATCTACTAAAATATGTTTCATAGAAAATTTAATGTTGGTTATAATTTTTGCTATAGGAAAATTTTTGTTGTTAAAAGGAATACCAAATTTGCCTCCAAGACTGATCATTTCTTTTACATCTAGAGGTGTGTATTTGTCAGACAAGTTGATAACCCATTTCTTACAATTGCAACAGTATTAACAATTGTAACCCATTGTTAAAGTTAATAACCACCCGAAACAGTATTCAGCAAAAACCCTTATCAACAAGAAATACAACTTCATAGTTATAATCAGTAACAGCCCTTAGCAACGGCTAATAGCATCCAATAGCAACATACAGTCACAACTTTTAACAACTGCCAATAACAATCCTCAGAAATGGTCAGTGATAATCTTTAGCAATGGTTAATAACGTCCCCTATTAAAAGTTAACAAGAACTCTGTGCTATGGTTAATAACAATCTGGGCATCAGAAAACAGAAATTTCTAGAAACGGTCATTAACAATCCTTAGCAAAGGTCAATAGCACCCCCTATTAGCAGTTAAAAAGATCATTTAGACACAGTCAATAAAAACCCTTGTTAATAAAGAAGAACCATTAACAACTACTAATAGCAATTCTTAGCAACGTTAAATAACTTCCCCAAGCAACAGTTAACAATATCTCTTAGCAACGGTCAATAACAAGTCCAAAAAGCGGCTAATAACATCCCCTAGCTACGGAATCGTGCAACACTTAACAAGGGGCAATAACAATCCTTTGCAACTGTTAACGACAACCTTAGAATCAGATAACACAACTGCCTAGAAACGGCCGACAACAATCCTTAGCAATGGTCAATGATATCCTCTGTTGGTAGTTAACAAGACCATTTAGATACAGTCAATAGCAACCCTCGTCAATTAAAAATAGAATCACTATCAACTGTCAATAACAATTCTTAGCAACAATAAATAACTCTTCCTAGCAACAGTTAACAATAACTTTTAGCAACGCTTAATAACACCTCCCAAAAGCGGCTAATAACATCTCCTGGAAACGGAAGATTACAACTCTTAACAACGTTCAATAAAATCCTTAGAAACACTCAAAAAGAAACCCTAGCAATGATTAAC
This sequence comes from Druon quercuslanigerum, assembly GCA_010014905.2. Classification (NCBI taxonomy): domain Eukaryota; kingdom Metazoa; phylum Arthropoda; class Insecta; order Hymenoptera; family Cynipidae; genus Druon; species Druon quercuslanigerum. The sequence continues at coordinate 7,845 of JAAAKG020157250.1, read as the reverse complement.
AATAATTCTTAGCAACGTTCAATAACAACCCTCAGAAGCGGCATATAACATGACCTTCTAAGGAAAAATTACAACTTGTAACAACTGTTAATAACAGTCCTTAGAAAATTTCAATAACATGCGAGTAGAAAAGTCAATAACTATCCTCAGAAAAGTTCATTATCAACCCTTAAAATCGGCTAATAACATTCCTTAGTAACAGAAAATTACAAGCCCTAGCAACCGTCAATAAGAATCCGTAGCAAAGGTCGATAAAAATCCTTAAAAACAAATAATACAAATCCCTAGAAGAAATATTTTAAATTCTGAATTTGAAAACGAAATTTTCTACAATATTTATTCTATTTCTGACTTTTAAATGGAAATTTTTTTTTAACAGTTATCGTTTTCAGCTGGTGCAAACTAGTTTCTGAAAGAATTATAATGCTGTGTTATACCTAGATTTAAAAAAGGGTTACTAATGTATAAAGGAAGGGTAAGTAGAGAAAGTAAATGCATTTATTTCCAAAATAAATGCATACAATTTTACTCGGTATAGGGAATTCTCTCATCAAATTAGGATTTTGACTTTGAATAGGAATATTCGATACAAATTTTAATTCATATCTATAACAAAAATTTTTTCAAAAGAACTATTCCCTGTTAAAAATTGAAAATGCGTGGTTCGACAAGTCATACAACTTTTATTCTGATTTGTTTTTATCAAATTGAAAGTTTTTTGTTCGAAAAATTAAAAACCGAAAAGTACTGTTGTACCGAAATTAATGACTATTAAAACTAAACTCGCGAAAACTCGGCTTCCGAAAGAGGAAATGTTCTCACAAGGAAGGTTATTGAAGTGTCCGCCTCCGATTTGAATGAAACTTTGCTATGTTGTAGAGCACAAAAAATAAAAGACACGCAATTTTTTTCTGCGGATAAACGTTTTAAAGGGTTGAAATGCACCCCTAAATTACACCCCCAAATACAGTTTTTTTTTCAAATATCTCAGAAAAAAATGAAATTAGTGGAATGAATCCAACGCTAAAAGTTAGAGAATAAAAGAGGCTACAAAACTACACTACTTTAAATTTTAAGGATTGCAAGCCCTATTTTTGTAAAAAAATTAAGTTTTTTAAATTAATTGTCGACTATATTTCTGAAACATTTTCGAATGCGAGTTTATTTTTAAAAGATGATATACTACATTTCTATCGCCAGTGGTTGTTTTTCTTGTCTATTTATAAGGGCAGAGAATGATTTTTTCTCCTTAAAAATTAAATTGGTATAGTTTTGTAGCCTCTGTTATTCTCTAATTTTTAGCGTTGGCTTCATTCAACTATCTTCATTTTTTTCTGAGATATTTGAAAAAAACTGTTTTTGGGGGTGAATTTTCGGGGTGCTTTTCACCCCTGTAAAACGTTTATCCGCAGAAAAAAATGACGTGTCTCATATTTTTTTGTGATCTACAACATAGCAAAGTTTCATTCAAATTAGAGGCGGACACTTCGATAACCTTTCTTGTCAGTTTTTTTCAAATAGATTTTTTTCTGTTATTTGCAACATGAAAATTATTGTAAACCATAATCGGCGGAAATCGTTATATCAGAATTTGACCGAAAAATTCTGCAAATTGGAAAAGTTGTTCCTTGATGTTTAAAGAACACTTTGACCAAATATGAACTAAATCATTCTCTTTGTTTAAAGATATAAGCGAATTTTTATTGCCGCGTGTCCACTCGACTAGAGTCGTCCGGCGTCCTCATACTGACCGCGTCGTCTAGAATACGAATTTACTGTTCATAATCGCCCACAGTCGTATTTCTTAATAGAATTTAAAGTTTTCTTTTCTTAAAGATACTCAGCCTTAAATTTTTAAAAGAAATTTGCTGAAAATTTTTTTAATTTTGGTCACAGAGCAACAATTTATAAACAAATAAAATGAAATTGGCTATTTCAGCTTAGTGAATTTTTAATTAAAGCAAAAATACAGAAAGAGATTTACTATCAGCTGAAATTATTAAAACTCAAATTTTTTCTTTAAAATGAGCTATAGAATACGAATAAAATCTTACTTTCTACATGCCAACTCCATCAGTCTGTTTTATAAGGTCGTAAACTAGAATCCATAATTATAAAGATTGGTTTTCCGAATTTTTGGGCACTAATTATGATTTATTTACGATTTTTAATGTAAATTGTTGCTGATGCATAAAATATTACTTTATGCTCATAATTAGGTGCTTAGATAATTTGTTTAAACAATTTATTATCACTGTTAATAATATTAAATTTGGTACATGGTAGAATGTTGCGTTTTTTTAAAGATTGAACTATAGTTAAGTTTCCCATTAGAACGAGCTAGATAATTAAATAAAGCTTAAAAATTAATTTTTTAAATAATTGATACATATTGTTCATAATATTAACATTGAATAATGGTTCAAAGTTGCGGTTTTTCTAAAATGTTCAACTTTTTGTCTAATTTCCAATTAGAGTAAGGTGCATAGTTAGAGTTAAAAAATTAATTGTTTGAATAATTTATGCCATTAAAAATAATAATAAATTATTTACACAACTATATTTTTAACTTTAATTATTCACCTCAATCTGATTGGAAATTAAACAAAAAGTTGAATATTTCAGAAAAATCACAACTTTTTAGCATTATTCACATTAAATATTATTAATAATATAGATTAATTACTTAAAAAATTCCTTTTCCAACATTATTTAATTATCCCCTTCACTCTAATCGGAAAAATTTACAAAAAGTTGAATATTAAAAAAAAAAGAAACTGTCTGTCATTATACACACTCGATATTATTAACAATAGTGATAAATTGTTTAAAAAAATTATGTAAGCATCTAATTATGAATATAAAGTAGTATTTTATTAATCAGCGAGAATTTACATTAAGAAAGGTAACAAAATCATAATTTGTGCTAAAAATTCGCAAAAGAAAAAATTTAGTTGATAGTAAGTTCCTTTCCGTATTTTTTTAAGATACAAATCCACAAAGCTTAAATGATCTATTTTGTCTTTTTTTTGTGTATATGTTGTTGCTCTTTATCAAAAATTTAAAAATCGCAAACGGAGGGCGCCAGTCGACTCGATACCTGAAAAAATAGTTTTTGTACAATTTTAGGAATAAAAATACTGTAACTGATTCCGTTTCAAATAAAAACATTTTTTATGAGAAAATGTTTAAATTAAAAAGAAACATTCATTTGAACTATTTTTTTAATTAAATTTTTCTGACCGTCGCTTCACACCAATTTTTGAAAAATGATTGCATTTTAATGAATGAGGGTTTTCAATTTTAAAAATAAGTAAGTAATCTTTAAAAATTATGATTTGATTTAAAAAAATTTTCTTATAAAAATAGTTTCATTGAGTGCAGCCACAGAATAATTCACTTTCAAAATTGGAAACAGTAGAGTTGTGAAGAATGTTTGCTCGGAAAAAATTAGCCGTATTTATTAAAATGCAATCCTTTTTCAAAAATTGGTGAGAAGCGACGGTGAGTAAAACGTCAATTTCAAAACACATGGTTAAAATTGAGGTTTTTTTTGTGAATCTTAATATTTTTTATTAAAAATCTTTTTTTTTTAAATTGAAATGACATAAGTTAATAATATTTTCATTTTCAAAAGCATAGAAAAATTTTTTCTGCCTTACAAATCAAGGAACAACTTTGCCAATGAAAAGTTTTCCGTCAGCAAAACATCTCTGCAGCGTTATAAATATAAAAAAAAATTTTTTTGTAAAACATAATTGTTATTGGTAGAGGTTTTCCTGGTTGGAAAAAAACGAGATCAGTTCCTCTAACAGAAGCCAAATTTTCGCGAGTTTAGTTTCAAAAGTCATAAATTTCGACACAATGAAAATTTCGGTTTTTAATTGTAATTGCAATTTTCAACTACGAACAGGGAATTTAAAAAAAAATTTGATTCTGATTTACTGATTTAAAACAGTGCTATTTTAAAAAAAAATTTAAGTTGAAAGCGATAATTTTTCAAAAAAATTATACGCAATTCTAAACTGCATTAGATAATTTTAGAAAAAATTGTAATTCATTGTGTAATGATTTGATGGGTACAAATTAATCCTTTCTTTGAGCAATAATTGTTATGAATTTGAAAATTGGGAAATTTGTTAAGCCTTACGGTCCACATAAATTGAAAATAAATTGACACAAAAAGCATTTTTTGACCCAGATGTTTATTTATAATAAAATCCTCATTTTCATTTCTTGACGTTTCGGTACAATTTTGTACATTTTCAAAAGGTTTTAATACCTAAATAACAATTAAAATTAAATTACTAACAATAAAAACAAATCAAAAATTAAATTAAATAAAAAATTCCGCAGAATGATATAAACAGAAAGATAGTATCAATTCCAAGAGTAAAAATAAAGATTGTACCTGGCTTATAAAATAGTTTGACACAAGCAAAGATAAAGCGATTCTAAATTGAAAAAAAATTCACAGTCAAGCGCGCGAAACTGAATAAATTTAAAATGTGAGGAAACTGTAAATAAAGAGATGACATTATTCTATAATTTTTTGAAAAAGTTTTGTTAATATTTAGAATTTCTGTTTGTAAATTAACAGAAATATTACGATATTTATTTATAAAAATAGATTCAATAATGCGAAGTTGATAAGTATTTTTTCCGTAGCTAACACTTTAATATTTTTAAATTTAAAATACAAAAAAAATGATCGAAATTTCACGAATTTTGTGACAAACCTGTGTTTAAATTCCCGACTACACAATCTCTTTTGTGTTCAGCAATTCTAGTTTTTAATCTCCTGCCAGTTTCACCTGTATAGACTTAATTGCAACATTTAAATTTAATCAAATAAACAACACTCGATAAATTTTCAACAGAATCACTGTCTTTTTTCTTTAGTAAGTAATTATTTAAAGTAGTAATGTTTTCAAAATAAACATTTATATTGAATTTTTTAATTGAATTTCTCAAACGTTCAGATAAACCTTGAACGTAAGGCAAAGTAACTTTAATATCAAATCTATTATAAGTATCAATCCATTTATTTTTATTATTATTATTGCTATTGTTGTAGATCTCAGTAATGATGTCATTAAAAAAATCAAGCGGATATTTATTATACAATAAAATTCTTTTTAATTGATTAAAATTTTTTTTTCCTGAATTGGATATCACTTAATTTAACGCATCTATCAATTTAACCTTTTATTAAACCAATTTCATTACAAAATAAATAATTTGAATTGTAATTTAAATATCTTCCAGGCCAAGAAGGTTTTTTAAACTTCAATACTATTACAGGGTGTCTACTCCAGGCGAGTTTAATACAAATAATGTCCATCTGTAGTTTACAGAAATTTAATTAATATTAAAAGATATTCTTAAATATTTTAGCACGATGGATTAAATAAGTAAATAAAAAATGCTAAAAACATTATCAATAATTTGCATAAAACTTTAATTTTCTTTAATTTGAACAAAAAAGATAAATTAATTTTCCACCAAAAGGATTAATTTTCTACCAAAAAGACGATTTAAAAAAAATACATTAATTCTCAAACAAAGACTTGCATTTTCAGCTGAAAACGATCAATTTTGAAACAAATAGCTGGATTTTTGAGACAAAATATTACTTTTTAAACAAAAATGGAATAGTTAGACTTTCAGTTTAAAAAATTATTCTTCTACAAAATTTTCTTTTTTCAACCAAAAAATAAATTAGTTACTAAAATGATCAACAATTAATTGCAAAACTTGAATTTTCAGGCAAAAAATGCATTTTAAAACAAGATGATTAATTTTCAAACAGGAAAATTAATTTTCTAGCGAGATTTTTAAATTAAATATATGAGTTTTTAACAAAAAAGTTAAATTATCAATTTAGGAAGACTTTTTTTAAACTTAATAGTTAAATTTTTCACCAAATTAATGAATTTCAAACTAAAATGATCAACCTTTATCTCGAGAAAATTAATTTTAGACACAAACATGAATTTTTGACCAAAGATTTAAATTTTGAATCGAGCAGTTTCATTTTTATTAAAAACATGAATGTTCAACTAAACTGATGGGTAGCTTTAAATTTCCAATAAAAAGTTTTTTTTTTCATCCCAGAGTATTGATTTCTGCCAAAAAAGTTCAAATTTTACACTTAAGATAATTCTTGAACCAAACATTAAGTATTTATATTCTCTGTAAAAGATAAATTTTCAATGAAAAAAAATATAAAAAAAATTTTTAACAAATAGTTAAAGTTGCAAATGGAATATTTAAATTTTAAGATAAAAATTATAATTTTCAGCCACAGAAAAAAGAAATTTTTAACAAAAGAGTAATTGTCAACTAAATAATTAAATCTTCATTCAAAAAAAAGAACGTGTTATTCAATTTAATATTGCAGTTTATAAAAAATTAACTACGCTCTAGGAAAAATTCTTGGACTTAAAAAAAATTCCCTGACATTTCCAGGTTTTTCCAGGTATATAAAAATTCCCTGGCAATTCCAGGTTTTTCAGGTTTGCAGGTAGGGTAGACACCCTGTAATTAACACAGTTAAGAAAACTTTAATTTTCTCAGTAGGGACAATTGCTAAAATTTCATCGACATAGCGTTTATATAAAATAGGTATGAATTCTAATGAATCTAAAGCTTATAAAATTTGTTATTACAGGAGAAAACAGTACCAAAAATGTTAGTAATTTAATTTTAAATTGTTTTTTATGTTTTAAAACCTTTGGAAAAAGGTACGCAATTGTATCAGTTGTCAAGGTCATGAATTGTAATTTAGGTCTTAAAAAAGAATTTTCCAAAAAAAACTTATAATTCTTACTTGGTCGAGGAAATTTCTAAGAAAAATTATACTTCTGAATGGGAACAAGGAACTTTTCCAAAAAATAAAAAAGTGATTTATTGCTCTCTTTGCTTATAAAATTTGCTATTACAGAAGAAAACAGTGCCATTATTGCTGGAAATTTAATTTTTAATTGTTATTTAGGGTTTAAAACATGTGGAAAAAGGTACGCAATTGTAGAAAATTTCCAGTAATTCAGCTATTAAAAAAGAATTTTCCAAACAAAGTTATAATTCTTACTTGTTCGAGGAAGTTTTCAAGAAGAATTATACTTCTAAATGAGAACAAGGAATTTTCCAAAGGAATAAAACAATTATTTATTGCTCTCTTTGCCTATAAAATTTGTTATTACAGGAGAAAACAGTACCATTGATGTCAGTGATTTAATTTTTAATTGTTATTTAAGTTCTAAGACCTTTGGAAAAAGGTACGAAATTGTACCGATTGACAAGTTCATAAATTGTAATTCAGGTCTTAAAAAAAAAATTTCCAAAAAAAAAGTTATAATTCTTACTTGGTCGAGGGAATTTTCAAGTAGAATTATACTTCTAAATGGGAACAAGGAATTTTCCAAAAGAATAAAAAAATTATTTTTTGCTCTCTTTGCTTATAAAATTTGTTATTACAGGAGTAAACAGTACCATTAATTTTAGTACTTTAATTTTCAATTTTTATTCAGGTTTTAAAACCTTTGGAAAAAGGTACGAAATCATACCAAATTCAAGTTCTTAAATTGTAATTCAGGTCTTAAAAAGAAATTTGAAGAAGAATTATACATCTAAATGGGAAGAAGGAATTTTCCAACAGAATAAAAAAATTATTTATTGCTCTCTTTGCTTATAAAATTTGCTATTACAGGAGAAAACACTATAATTAATGTTAGGAATTTAATTTTACATTCTTATTAAGGTTTTGAAACCTTTGGAAAAAGGTACGCAATTGTACCAATTTTCAAGTTCATAAATTGTAAATCAGGTCTTAAAAAAGAATGT
>JAAAKG020157239.1:0-30046 GCA_010014905.2 Druon quercuslanigerum | reverse complement strand
AACAGCCAAATCAGTAATACATATAAAATATCTCGAATGACGAAAACACGCGCGCTCGAGCGCGCGATCGGTCTCGTAAAGAAAAAATAACGTCTATTTTTACAGTATAAAAGAAATGCTCATAGATCTCATTTATCAGATGATGAGGCGTTTATGACTAAAGAAAAAAGTTATATTTAATTTTGTAAAGGTAATCGTAATTCATTTTCGAAGGCACTTGTTGAGTTTAAATGTATAAGAATTTAGCTCTAGAATAATTGACTTCCAACTCTACAGGAGAAGGACCAATCAGGGTATGCTAATAAAATTAATGAGAGTGGCGAGTGTGTGAGGAATGTGTGAAATATCGTCGAAAGCTTCATTCTTGTCTCTCAATCACTCGAACAGTCTAGACCTAATGTTTGTATATACTTAAAATTTTAACGTGTGCTTAAGTTTCGGCTTGTGTGTAATAAATGTATCTCCAAACGCCACATATTAAGTGGGCAACAAACCGTCTAATTTAGAGTGTGGCATTATTTTGGATGTGATTTCCTTTCCGAAGTTTTTTACAAACTATGCCAATCTGAAAAAATGGATGGATAGTGGAAATCTAAAGAGCTTTAAAAAGGTCTTGACAAAGTTCCTAAACGATCAGTGCAGATTTACTATTTTCCGGTTACCAGCATTTCAAATTTGAATCTCAGCACCATGCCACACCTTAACGGGCTTTCTCTACTGACCGATGTGTAGGATATTCTCCGAACCAAACAAGTAAACAAATCGTTTGTAAATAACAGCACGTTGTGGGTATGCCTTGGACCATTATTTTTGAATTTATTCATGTGTTTTATTTTAATCTATCATTTAGATGCTCGGAATGATGATGGAAGCTTCTGAATGTCCTTTAGAAAAAATAATTTATGTTAAATTGTTTATTTAACAGTAGTTATTTAGAGTTTTAGTTTTTTCTTTCTCTTTAGGGAAAGACTACAATTCTTATTTATTCTTAATCATCAAGGTCTCATTTTATTCCTTGAAGGATTATCTACAATTCTGTTTAGGTAGTGTTAACTAAAACTGAAACTATAATGGTTCATAACAATAATAACTGTATGATTTCTCATTCAATTTTTAAAATAAAATCAACCCAAATAGAAATTTAGAAAATCCTTCGAAGAATAAAATAAAGCCTTGATCATTAGGATTAAAAAAAATGGTAACTTTTTCCTGAGGAGAAAGGAAAAAATAATAGGTGTTTTTCGATTTTATGAATCATTTTAAATGTAGGCATATTTTGAGATTAATTGTACGTAGTGTGCGTCCCTTATTAAGCCAGCTGGTTTGCTGATAGAAATGAATGTTCTTATATTGAACATAGAACATGGTGTCTATTCCCCAGTGAAAAATAATGCTTCTAGATCTTGTTAGCTAAATAACGTCCTTCAGGATTTCAGCTGTTCTGATATTGAACAGCAAAATTGTGTATATTTCTTCAGGTTATAATGCTCAGAAATCCCATAAATCAGATGAGGGATTTCAGGACCTTTAGCCATCTGGTTTGCTGATAGAAACAACTGTGCTTATATTAAGCAGAGAACATGGTATCTCTTTCCACAGTCAAAAAGTAACGCCTATAGATATCACAGACCCCCTAATCAGATGAGGTATTTCAGGAAATTCAATAAGCTCGTTTGCTGCTAACAACAGTTTAACTTATATTAAACACAAAACAGGATGTTTACTTCTGCAGTCTCAAAGGAATGCCTACAGATCTCATTATTCAGATTAGGTACTTGATGACATTCAGGACCTCCAGCTCGCTTTTTTGAGGCTGAGCTTACACTAACAGCAGAAAATTTTGTCCACTTTCGCAATCTAAAACTAATGCAAATAAAAACACAGAGATTGCCTCTTACTCAACATGTCCTAATTTCTGACAAGAAACCGTAACTCACGAGTCTTAGATTGACAAAATAATCCCACAAATGAAAGTGACTCATCCAATTCCGAGCCTGCATGAAAGTGATCTGTCCTCGATTTGTCTTCCACCCTCGCAGAACCTTGAGATGATTTCGACGCGCATTGTCCATCCTTCTGTCATTGCTAGAATAATCTTTTTAGATCCTCCACGTTCAAGTCAGTGGCTTCCATCCCAGATAGTTTCTTAGGAACGACCGTGAAGCAACGTTCGCAGACCAAAGACCTGATTTCCGTGCAGCGGTCTCGAATGCAAGAATAAAAACAGACGTCCGCTCGATTCTGCATCGCAGCATCAGGTTTTTTTTTTGGTCGGCGATTCACTCTCCCGCAGTGCAACCCTCGTGGTCACGCTCGATTTCAGTCGAGCAGTCGAAAGGGCTCACTTGCACTTCGCACCACACCAATTCCCTTAGCCAAGGGCCTGCAAATTCCGCATGCACGCTCCCTAGCGCCAATTACGTATTGGCGCGCAAATCGGTTTGTGGAAACTCAACCAGTCTTTGGTCAGCGCTCGGCGGCATCGTTTTTACGACAAACGATCGGCATCTCGTTCGGTAACTTTCATACCGTACTGATATTGTTCTACACATGCAACTTCCTTGCATGCCACACACGTGCTCTTAAAAAGGGGATAAGTACGCAGCGTGCATCCAGTGGCGTAACCAGACTCTCCAAGTCGCTTTGCGTTTTGTTACGAAATTTTGGTTGTTGAGAGTACGATGTACCAGTAAAAATGTGCTGGGGGCGCCACATTTAATCTGGGCACAGATGTCTCGGTTGTCAATGATGTGACGCACACATGGATGAAGTGTTTGTGTGCGTCTCGTCATTGACGACAGACTTGGCTGGGTTGAGGGAAATTGTGGCGCCCCCAGCTGACTCATAGTGGATCAAGAAAAACATCCGTCGGCTATTTGATTTTAAGAAGAGAATTATTATTCGATTTTAATTTTCTTTACATGGAAGAAAATATCCAAAAAAGATTTCCAATAGTAATGCAAATTTTTAAAAAATTATTGAATTTGTTATAAACAAAGAAGTTAATGAAAATGATTTCGTGCAGATTGCCGGCGATCCGTCAATTGATTCACACTAAATTTGAACAATTTATGGACATAGAGAATTTTTTAGCTTAATCAATAAGTGTTCATAAATAATTTTTTTATTTTAAAAGAAATATTTATAAACAAATATTCATATCAGGTATTTTTGATGGAATCAATAAAGGGTACGTAAGTATAATATTTAGCAAACAAATACAAATTAATCATTGTTGAAACTACTTTAATTAACAGATGCACTTTTTGGCTATTTTTGAGATTTTAAACTTGTTTTTTGTGTGATCAAATGTTAATAAACCATTTTTGAACTTTTTTTTAGTATTTCGATAACGATCCACTAATTTTGTTTTTATTATCAATTTCATTAACGTGGCTATAGATGGTATGTAATATAAAGTATTAATTAAGTTGCTTTAATAAATTATCAATGTTTATTAACTTATAGCGAGGAATCATTTCGAAGTAATTTGAATTATATCCCACCAGAAACAAATTTTTTACAAATGCATTAACCGGGAAGTATTTGTTCACTACATTGTTAGCCAAAAATAGTAAATAATTATCAAACTATAAAAAAAATTAAACAATGTTTTATTAACAGTTGATTACGCAAAAAAAAGTTTAAATTTTGAAGAATAGCCAAGCAACGCATTTGTTAATTAATTTTGGTTAAACAATTATAAAATGTTATCGATTTATAGCAAAAAATCATTACTAAATAATAGGCTGTTAATTCCGTGAAAAAAGCGAAATTTTATTCATAAATAAACAAAAGAATAAAGTTTTTTAAAAACAATTGTTGTTTATAATAATAAATTGTTTATTGTTATAAAAATGCTTTATAAAATTCAGAAGCTAGTTATTTACAGTTAATTGCATCGAAAAAATCAAGTTTGTACCTCAAAAAATAGCCAAATAATGTATTTGTTATTTAAGATAGTTTAAACAATGATTACCTGTTATTTGGTGAATAAATATAAAACTTAGGTTTTCTTTCCAAGTAATATTTGATAAATTCCATACACAAAAAGTTGATTTATTCCATCAAAAATACCTGATATGTATATTTGTTTATAAAAATTGTTTTTAAAGTAACAAATTATTTGTTAACTTTTTTTAATTGAACTAAAAAACTCTTTTTGTCCTCAAATTTTTTAATTTTGTTCCGAATTGAGTACAGAATCTCCGTTATTCCTCACGAAACCATTCTCATTCATTCATTTGTTTACAACAAATTTAATAAATTTTGGAACATTTGCATTGTTATTGGAAAAGTTTTTGAATAGCTGCTTTCAGTTTTCTAAGTATTTTTGATTGAATCGAAGCATTTTTTTAAAACCGCTATATTTCTAAACTCAACATTTTTTAAAGTTTTTTATTAATTAAACAAATAAATTCAATATAAGTTCTATTTTGTTTAAAGATTAATTTTTTAAATTAAAATTAAACTATCCCTTTTTTGATTTAAAGTTAATCGTATTCACATCAAACTTCAACTAATTGGATAAAAATTGGTCTATTATTTTATTAATGTTATAAGGCCAAGAATAAAAGTCCCATAATATAAGGCTCCTAAAATAGAAGACGCTAAAATTCTATATTTTTTTTATTTTTTCTCTTTAAGGAATATAAGATTTTATGAACAACTTTCAAAATATAGGGCCCAAAATATAGGGCCCAAAATATAGGGCCCCAAAAATAGATGGCTCTAAAATGCAAAAAAATTCAAAAAAAGAGTTAGCATAAACTTAGCATAGTAAAACTTAGCATTTTTTAAAAAATTCAAAAAATATAAGGCCCATAATATAAGGCCCAAAAAACTGAAGGCTTTAGAATTCAATCCTTTTCAAATTTCTAAATCCTATTAGGAATTTCCAGCTTGCAAAGCCCAAAATAAGGCTAAAAAATATAAGTCCTATAACATAAGGCCCAAAAAGTAAGTCTCAAAAATGAAATATATTTAAAATCCTCTCTTTAAGGACTGTAGAATTTCTTCAGGATTTTGCATAATGCCAAGATTGTAATATAAGGCCCAAAAAATACAAGGCTCTAAAATGATTTTTTCAAATTTCTCTTTTTATTCAATGCAGCATTTCTAAATATATTCCCAAAATACAAGGCCTTAAAATATAAGTCCCATACTATAAGGCCCAGATAACAGAAGGCTCTCAAATGCAATCTTACTTCAATCTATCTCTTTAAGAAACGTAGCATTTCTTAAAGAATTCTCAAGATACAAGGCCCAAAATATAAGGCCCCAAAATGGAGGACTTTAAAAAATATGAAGGTTTTAATATAAGACCTAAAAAGAGAAGGATCTAATATAAACATGTTAAAAATTCTTTTCTTCAGGCAATATAGTATTTTTCATGAAATTTCCAAATAAAAAGGCTTTAGAAAATAAGTCCCATAATATTAGACCCCAAAAACAGAAGAATTGAAAATGCAATATTTTTAGAATTATCTCTTAAAAACGTAATCAGATCCATAAATCTAAGGCACTACAATTCAATCTTTTTAAATCCCTATCTTCAAGCAACGTAGCATTTTTAAGGGATTCGCACAATATAAGTCCCATAATATAAGGACCCCAAAAATAGAATTTTCAGAAGCTTCTAAAATACAAACAGAAAAAATATTAGTCTTGTATATGAGACCCTTACAATTGAAGGAAATAAAATCCAAATCTTTTTCTAAATCCTTTCTTTAAGAAAGTATCATTTTCTAATGAATTTTCAAACTATAAGGCCCAGAATATAATGCAACAAAAATAGAGGGCCCTAAAAGGCAAAAGTTCCTAAATTTCTGTCTTTAAGAAGCGTAGCTTTTTTGAAAGTATTAACAATGTTTTCTGAAACTCTCTTTTGAAAAAAATAGTATTTCTTAAAGAAATTCTAAAATACAAGGCCCAAAAATATAAATCCTTCAATATAAGGCCACAAAATAAAAGGATCTAAAATTCAATATTTTTGAATCCCTCTTTTTGAGGAACGCAACATTTTTGAGATTATTTCCTAAAATATAAGGCTAAAAATATAAGACTCTGAAATGGAATTTTTTAAAAACCTCTTTTGAAGAAACGTAGTATTTATTAAGGATTTTCTAAAATACAATGCCGAAAAATATAATTTCTCCAATATGAGGCCCAAAAAATGCAAGAACCCAAAAATTAAAGGATCTGAAATCTAATATGTTTTCATTCCTTTCTTCAAGGAACGTATCATTTCTGAAAGTATTCCCTGAAATTCAAGGCCCAAAAATATAAGTCCCGTAATATAGGGTCCCAAAAATTTGAAGCTTTAAAATTTAATTTTTTAAATCCTTTGTTTAAAGGACCGTATTACTTTTTTTGGAATTTTCAAAAAACAATGTCAAAAATTTAAAGTACCGTAATATAGTGCCCCTGAAGTATAAAACTCAAAAATCAAAACTTTTTTCAAACCCTCTCTTTGGGTGATTCACAAAATACGTGATACCTTTAAGGGCGGGGGGGGGGGGGGTCTACCGAAGTATTATTCCCCATGTAAAAAAATAGAAAAAGTATCACGCAGGAGGAAAGGGGGTCAGAAGTTCTTGGAATTATTCCCTAAATTACAAGGCCCAAAAATGTAAGTCCCGTAATATTGGACCTTAAAAATATAATGCTCTTCAATTAAATCTTTTGTTAACCCTCTCTTTAAGGAATGAAGTATTTCCTAAAAAAATTATTGAATAAAATGCCCAAAAATATAAGTCCTTCAATATGAGGCCTTAAAATTGTAAGGCCCCAAAAATAAAAGGGTCTGCAACCCAAGATTTTTTAATTCCTTTTTTTAAGGAACGTAGAGTTTCTGAAAGTATTCCCTAAAATTGAAGGCCCAAAAATATAAGTTCCGTAAAATAGGATTCCAAAAGTTTGAAACTTTAAAATTACATTTTTTTAAAACTCTAAAATCAAAACTTTTTTCAAACCCTCTCTTGGGGTGATTCACAAAATACGTGATACGTAAAATTGAAGACCCAAAAATATAAGTCCCGTAATATAGGCCCCAAAAATATAAGGCTCAAAAATGCAACATGTTTAAACTGTTTATTGAAGACGTGTTTTTCCTTAAGGATTTCTTCAATACAATTCCTAAAAATATAAGTCCTTCAACAAGAGGCCCTAAAAATGTAAGGCCCCAAAAATAAAAGCGTCCGAAATCCAAAATTTTTTTATTTAATTCTTTAAGGAACGTAGCATTTCTGAATATGTTTCCTAAAATTCGGGGCCCAAAAATATAAGTCTATCAATATAAGGCCCCAAAATTAAATAGCTCTAAAATCCAATCTTTTTTAATTCCTCTCTCTGAGGAACGTAGCATTCTGTTGCAATTATTAAGGAAGTCATTACGCCACTGGGGTTCCAGCTGCCGAAGAAGGAAGACTAAACCGTTGCAGCTATTTCTTGGTACGCGAAACATTCCTGAAAATAAAAACATCAGGATGATATCTCTTACATTGTAACTCCATCGGTGTCTTTTCCGCATCTTCAAGGTTTCAAGTACATTGTGTAGTAAGCTAGTGGCCTTGGCTTCTTCGAGGCCTTGACCATGCTACAAGAAATTGACCTCTATTAGTCTTACTATCACTGTAGCCCTGCTTCCATGAACTAATACGTTCATTAGTTATTTTCCTGATTAGTCCATTATTAGTCCAACGCTGAATGATTATTCTGGTTTCATAAACTAAGTTTCGAATACTAAGTCCCAAAAAAACATCTATGTTTCAAACCATCTTTTCTTAACCTTGAGGTCTAGAATATAAGTCCAAAAATATAAGTTCCAAAATATAAGTCATAGAAGCACAAATTTCAGAAGCCCGAAATATACGTCCTAAACTATAAGTCCCAAAGACTGAGTTCGGGAGGCCACAAAACTAATACTCAACATTGAAGACCGTGAAATATAAGTCTCATAACATTAAGTCCAAAATGCAAGACCTAAGCGATATGTTCCTAGGTGAAAAAAACTTTAAAGTCTGAAATACAAGGCCCAAAATATACAATCGAAAGAACAAGCTCCGTTGAATAAAAACTGAACTTCCAAAACACAAGAACCAAAACTAAGTTGCAGGATACCAGACTATAAGTCCATTCATATAAGAAACAACCGCTATGTTGCTAAACCCGGAATTGTAAGTCCTAAACAAGTACAGCGTCCAAAATACAAGACAAAAGAACTAAGTTAATTTTCCAAAAATCTAAGTCCAAAAATACAACAGTTATCAAGGGTTAAATGAATAAGTAGCCTAACATAAGGCCCAAACACTAAGTTCAAAGGAAAAATTATATAAATCTCAAGAGATAAGGCCAATATAGTTAGTTGGAACTAGGTTCCAAGATCCATCATTATAAGTCCAAAATATAAGTCCAAAACTCTATGGTTCACTCTTGATTTATAGACATTATGTATATCCAAAAGTACAATAAATGGAAGTTATCATACTGTAAGTCCCAAATTTCAAGATTCAAGAAATAAGTTCTAGAACGTAAATTAAAAATTTTTGAATATAAGGCTAACAAATATAACTCGCAAAGGCAAGGCCCAAATTTAAATTTCCAAGGCTCAAATTAGGAAGTTGATTAATGTAAGGCCCAAACACTAACTTTTAGGACATAAGTCCAAAAGCCTGAATTTTAAAACTGCAAGGTCAAACATTACGTTACAAGAATAATAATTATAAGTCCACAAATATAATAAGTAAACACTGTTTTACTCGCTGAGTGTAAGGCGATGGAAGTCCTTTCATCATTTCCTTTATCTATCAATATAAATATTTTTCTATCCCTCTGCCAATCTGAATTCTTATCTATCTTTTTTATTCCCCTCTTCTCTATTTCGTCATATTCTAAATCGACCAAAGTTTTCCTTTTTCCACGTATTTTTCAATGTAAATTTACATTTATTTTTTAGTACTATCTTATTTATCTCGTTTTATCCTTTGTCAATCCACGCCAATCTTTTTCTACCTCTTTGTCAATCTCATTTCGGGCCTGTCTTTTTTAATGCCCTCTTCTCTACTTCATTCTATCCTTTTATTATCCTTTAGCTATCCATATCAATATTTTTTATATCTTTCCGTTAATTTGCATTCCCGTCTATCTTTTTATATCATTTTCAATACATTTAATATTTTCTATCACATTACAATCTAATTTCAGTACTGTCTTTTTCAATAACCTCTTCTCAACTTCATTCTATCCTTTATCTATCCATACCAATATTTTTCAATCCCTCTGCCAATAAGAATTCCCCTATATCTTGTTAATTCCCTCTTCTGTATGCCATCTTGTTCTAAATCTGCCAAAGTCTTCCTTTTTCTGTCTATTTTTTTTTTCTAAATTCATGTCAATGTTTTCCAAGTCCTTTTTTTATTTAATCGTATTTTCTAGCTCTTATTCTTCGCCTGTCCAATTCAATCTTTTTCCATCTGTCTAATTATCCAAATTTCCGTCTGTTTTCTCTAATTTTCTCTTCTTTATCTCATCCAATCCCTTGTCTATCAGCCTCTATCTTTTGCTATCCCTTTATTATTCTGAATTCACGTCTATTCTTTTGAATCTTTTTTTATCCTTTTCAATCCTATCTTCTCTGTTTCATTTTATTATTTATCTATCCACGTCAATATTTTTCTTTTACTTTGTCAATCTCATTTCGGGTCTGTATTTTTTAATACCCTCTTCTCTACTTCATCCTATTCTTTATTGAAGCTTTATCTATCCATATCAATATTTTTTATATATTTCCGTCAATTTGAATTCCTGTCAATCTTTTTTTATTATTTTCAATACATTTCAATATTTTTTATCTCATTACAATCTAATTTCAGTACTGTCTTTTTTTATAACCTCCTCTCAACTTTATTCTATCCTTTATCTATTCACACCAATATTTTTCAATCCCTCTGCCAATATGAATTCCCCTATATCTTGTTAATTCCCTCTTCTGTATCTCATCTTATTCTAAATATACCAAAGTCTTCCTTTTTCTGCCTATATTTTTAATTTAAATTCACGTCTATTTTTGCTAAGTCCTTTTCTTTATCTCATCGTATTCTTTAGCTCTTATTCTTCGCCTGTCCAATTCAATCTTTTTCTATCTGTCTAATTATCTAAATTTCCGTCTATCTTCTCCATTTTTCTCTTCTTTATCTCATCCAATCCCTTGTCTATCAGCTTCTATCTTTTGCTATCCCTTTATTATTCTGAATTCACGTCCATCCTTTTGAATCTTTTTTTATCCTTTTCAATCCTATCTTCTTTGTTTCATTTTATTATTTAACTATCCACGTCAATCTTTTTTTATTACTTTGTCAATCTCATTTCGGGTCTGTCTTTTTTAATACCCTCTTCTCTACTTCATCCTATTCTTTATTTATGCTTTATCTATCCATATCAATATTTTTTTATATATTTCCGTCAATTTGAATTCCTGTAAATCTTTTTTTATCATTTTCAATACATTTCAATATTTTCTATCTCATTGCAATCTAATTTCAGGTCTGTCTTTTTTAATAACCTCTTCTCAACTTCATTATATTCTTTATCTATTCACATCAATATCTTTCAATTCCTCTGACAAGATGAATTCCCCTGTATCTTTTTAATTGCCTCTTCTGTATCCCATCTTATTCTAAATCAACCAAAGTCTTCCTTTTTCTGCCTGTATTTTTAATTTAAATTCTCGTCTATTTTTTCCAAGTGCTTTTCTTTATCTTATCGTATGCTTTAGCTCTTAATCTTCCCCTGTCCAATTCAATCTTTTTCTATCTCTCTAATTATCTGAATTTCCGTCTGTCTTCTCTAATTTTCTCTTCTTTATCTCATCCAATTCCAAGTCTATCAGCCTCTATCTTTTTCTATCCCTTTATTATTCTAAATTCACGTCTATCCTTTTTAATATTTTCATATCTTTTTCAATCCTATCTTCTCTGTTTCATTTTATTATTTATCTATCCACGTCAATCTTTTTCTATTACTTATTCAATCTCATTTCGTTTCTGTCTTTTTTAATACCCTCTTCTCTACTTGATCCTATTCTTTATTTATCCTTTATCTATCCATATCAATATTTTTTATATCTTTCCGTCAATTTGAATTCCCGTCAATCTTTTTTTATCATTTTCAATACATTTCTATCTTTTCAACCTTATTACAATCTAATTTCAGGTCTGTCTTTTTTAATAACCTCTTCTCAACTTCATTATATTCTTTATCTATTCACACCAATATCTTTCAATTCCTCTGACAAGATGAATTCCCCTGTGTCTTTTTAATTCTCTCTTCTGTATCCCATCTTATTCTAAATCTGCCAAAGTCTTCCTTTTTCTGCCGGTCCAATTCAATCTTTTTCTATCTGTCTAATTATCTAAATTTTCGCCTATCTTCTCCAATTTTCTCTTTTTTATCTCATCCAATCCCATCTCTATCAGCCTCTATCTTTTTCTATCCCTTTATTATTCTGAATTCACGTCTATCCTTTTGAATCTTTTTTTATCCTTTTCAATCCTATCTTCTCTGTTTCATTTTATCCTTTATCTATCCACGTCAATATTTTTCTATCTCTCTGTCAATTTAAATTCACGTTTATCCCTCTTAGTGCCCCCTTCCCTATCTCATCGTATTCTACATCCATCAATTTTTTTATATCAATTTTTTAATCTGAATTTACGTCTATGTTTTTCTATTCTTTTCAATCTTCTTTTCTCTATCCGAACCTATTTTTTATTTTTTTATGCCAATCTTTTTCTATTCCTGAAAATCTAAATTTAATAATAATAACAATAATTGTTTAAGCAATTTATCATAATTCTTTTTAAAATTATGTTTGAATTATGCTAGAAATTATGGCTTTTTTCTTAAATGTTTAACTTTTGGCCTTCTTTTTACTGGGAGTGTATAATATTTAATTCCGTTTAGCAAAAATAATTTTTAAAATAAATGATCATTTTTTATAATTATTTCGTCTATAATAACTCTAGATCTATTTTATATTCTAGATCTAGATTCTATTTTATATTCTAGATCTAGATTCTATTTTATATTCTAGATCTAGATTCTATTTTTTACTTAGTAAAGTAATGAATAATTAAGATAACAAATGCAGTTGTTTAAACGATTGTTCTTTCCAATAATAAATTGTTTACTGTCCTCAAACTGTTCTTCAAAATTTAGAAGTTATTGATTCACAGTTAATTTCATCAAAAAAGTTAAGTTTCTACCTCCAAAAATAGCCAAACAGTAAATTTGTTAATTAATGAAGAAAAAACTTTATTTATTCTATCAGAATTTTTAAAAAGTTTTTTAAAAAGTTTTGAAAAAATTATTTAATAATTTTGAATAGTTTAAATTAAAAACTCTTTTTGTCCTTAAATTGTTAATCCCGTCAATCCCGACCAAACCATTTTTATTCACTTATTTGTTTATAACAAATTCAATACATTTAAAAAATCTGAATTCCTATTGGAGACCCTTTTTGAATAGTATACATCAAAAGACAATTTTTTTTTTATTTTTGTTATAAAAAAAAGAGAAATTAAAAAATCGGTTGTGAAGGTGCGATAAGAAATTTCATTCGCTTTTATTTAAAAAAAGCTAAAATCGGATAACAATAGTCTTCTCAAAATCAATTTGTCCACAGACGTTTTTTTTTTGCCCCAATGTGTTGCGAGGCAATGCGCGTTGTTCACTCACGCGTGACAAAAGAGAGAAAAAACAGTTTTCCATATGAGTGATCAGATAATAACATCGTAAGAATGAACATCTGTTGACTGGAGCTCGTTCTGCGCCGGCGGTTCTTTTTGCCCCACCCGATCCCGATAGTATCGCTTCCGTATCTATTGATAAAGAGCAATACCGGCAGCCTTCTCCGGCCAGCGAAACTCTTTCCATTCCACTTCTCAAGAAATGGAATAGACTGGATGAGAGAATAAGAAAGTTGTTGGGCTTCTTAGCGCTGGCTTGTTCACACTGTACCCGGTGTGATTGATCCAGTCGAGGGATGAAAAAGTGACCGCTCATTGAGGATTTACCGAACACCGGTTCTGTATCTCCTCTTCCGCAACAGTTTTGGAATCCCGACGGTCGATGGCTTCCGCAAACTTTCGTCTCCTGGACAAATTGCTTCAACTGAAGAACCGCACAGTGGGACAAAATAACTGGTCATTAATTTTCTGCCAGGCTGCACCATCAGGCCAGAATCAAGATCCTTCCAAAGTCAAATTAAAAAAAATTTTGGGGTCACTGAATCTGAATACTAGGTCTCTTTGACTTTATGAGTAAAGTATCAAGGTCAAATTCAAATAAAAACTTCCAAGCGGAAAAAAACACAATTCTTATATGCCTATGGGGTTGCTAAATTTGAATCCGAGGTCTGTTTATTCCGATCAGGTCTGAATGAAGGTCACTACAATGTCACACTAAAAAAAAAAGTATAGGCAGAGACAAAAAGAATTCTTATACGTGTCTGGGGTCGCTAAATCTGAATACTAGGTCTCTTTGACCCAAGGAAAATATTATCAAGGTCATTCCAAGGTCAAACATAAAAAAGTTCAGCGGAGAAAGTCTCAGCTCAGATATGTTCTCGAAAACGCGGATTCTGAATCCAGGGTCTATTTTATCGGATCAGGTCAAAGCCAAGGTCATTTCAAGGTCAAATGATAGTTTTAAATGAAAGCACCTATGGATCAAAGTGACCTCAAACAAAAAAATCAAGCGAATGATTTGACCTTGAGCCTGACCTTATGGATTTGAACAGGTCCCGGATTCAGATTCAGCGACCCTGTTCATGTATTAGATTTTTAAGATAACAATCGTTTTAGAATACTCAAATTTGAGTGGTCACAACTATAGATTTTTAGGGTCGCTGAATGTAAACCTAGGGCCTACCCTATCAAGTGAGGATGAAGGTCATTCCAAGGTCAAATTTAAAAAAAAAGTTTAAACGGAGAGAACAACAATTTCAATACATTAAAGGGTTCTCTGAATCTGAATCTGGGGTATGTTTGACCCCATCAGGACTCTATCAGGAAATAATTGTATTTTTTGTTTTATTCTTAAAAAATATCATTAACAGTAAAAAATCTGCTAGCAAAATATCTAAAATGAGAAGATAGGTAGAGAAGGCGTGAGGAAAGAATAGATAACCGAATTAAATGGAGGGGAAGTAGGGGGACTGTAGGACGAAGACGTAATGAAAATAAGTGAAAGTTAGAAGCTAGCAGAATTGAAGTTAGGTGATCTTGAAAAAGGGATTGAAAAGGTATTGGGGGAGTTAGGAGACGTTTGAAGATATGTGGGTATGGTAGGTGATAATGAGAGCAGAAAAAGTTGGGGAAGTATTATAAAATGAGTGGAGCAGACGTAAAATAAAATAAGTAGAGGAAAATAAGCTGAAATGAGAGGGTAGAAGCATTGAGGGAAGGTTAGTTTTGAAGAGGGATTGAGAAGGTATTAGGGAAAATAGGGGAAGTCTGAAGATATTTGTATATTGTAAATGAGTTATAATAAGGCGAGAAGAATTAAGGGAAGTATTATAAAATGAGTGGAGAGGACATAAAATAAAAGAAGTAGAGGAAAATAAACAGAAATAAGAAGGTAGGAGAATCAAGTGAAGGTGAGTGTTGAAGAGAGATTGAAAAGGTATTAAGGGCGATAGGAGACGTGTGGAGATATGTGGGCATTGTAGATGATAATGAGTAGAGAAAAAGTTGGGGAAGTATTATAAAATGAGTGGAGGAGACGCAAAATAAAATAAGTAGAGGAGAATAAGCAAAAATGAAAGGGAAGGAGCATTGAGGAAGGGTGAGTTTGGAAGAGGGATTGAGAAGGTATTAGGGGAGATAGGGTAATTCTGAAGATATGTAAATATTGTAAATGAGTGATAATAAGGTAAGAAGAATTAAGGGAAGTAATATCAAATGAGGAGGGAGACTTAAAATAAAATAAGTAGAGGAAAATAAGCAAAAATGTGAAGGGAGGAAAATTAAGGGAAGGTGAGTGTGGAAGAGTGATTGAGAAAGTATTAGGGGAGGTGGGGGAAGCGTGGAGATATCATAGTTTTTTAAGTGAGTGGGAATGAGGGGAGAAGAAATAGAGGAAATATTATTAAATGAGGGGAACAGGCGTAGAAGAAGAGATGGGAAATTGGTGAAGGGGTAGTAAGAAGACATTATGGGAGGGGAAATCAGGGAATATTTGCGGTGGGGAAGTACGATGAAATAACGGATGGAGGTTTTCTGCAGTTTTCCACTTCTCTGACCAAAATTTACATTGTAACCAAAATCGAAATAATTATATTATTAATAAATTAAAAATTGCTTTGTAACAAAAAAATACAGAAGACAGATTCACAATAAATTTCGATTGAAGGAAAGAAACTTTTAACAAAAAAGGTTAAATTTCCACCAAAAAAGAAATTTTGATAATAAATTAATTTTGAACTAAACAGTAATGTATAATATCGTATAAAAAAAAATTAGTAACAAAATACATCTCTTTGAATATAAATGGAAATATTGTATTGGAAAATAATAGATTTTTTTGTTAAAAGTTTATTTTTTAACCAAAAATTTAACTATTCTATTTGAAAATTTATTTCTTTTTTTAAAAATTGATTTTTTTAAGTAAATAAATAATCTTTTTGGTTAAAAATCCATGAATTTGGTTAAAAATCAAAATTTTTGGTTGAAAATGTATGTACTTTGTTAAAATTAAAACGAATATCCTTTTTTGATAATTAATGAGCTTTGTTATTAATTAAACAATTTTGTTGAAATTTATTTTTGTTGTTGTTAAAATCTTTTTATTTTAATTTAATATTCATCTTGCTGGATGCAAATTTAACTATTTTGTTGCATAATCACTTTTTTTTGTTGAACATTTATTTGTAAATAAAAATTAAAGTATTGGACATGAAAATTTATTTATTTTGTTAAAAATTCGTCTTTTTCTGTAGAAAATTAATCTCCTAGGTTATAAAAATAATTTTTTTTTATTTAAAATTATTTTAAATCTGATAATTTATCTGTGGCTGTTAAAAATTGACTCTTTTTGTTGAAAATTCATCTTTTATATTAAAATTTTAATCTTTTAGTTTAAAAATTCAGGATTATGGTTTAAATTTGAACTATATTATTGAAAATTCAACTATTTGTTGGGAAATTACTGTACTTTGTTTAAAATAAAAAAATTTTGTTTAAAAAGTTATTTTCTATTTTGGTATAAATTTAATCTTCTGAGTTAAAAATTGATTATTTTGGTTTATGATTAAACTATTGAACTGAAAATTAACGAAATTTGTTAAAAAATTTAAAATTTATGTTAAACAGTTTCAAAAAATTTTTCAAGTGAAATATATCATTCGACTTAAAAATTTATCTCTTTGGATAAACATTTAAATAGTTTGTAGAAAATTTAACTAAACTGTTAAAAATTCGCTTTTTTATTCAAAATCAAGTTTTTACCTAAAAATGTAGCTTTTCCATTTTTTGTAACATGCTCCGTAACAATCCTAATTACCGTAAACTGGGGCTAAGTGGCACACCTGGGGTAAAATGGCACACTCTTGATTCTGCATTTCTGAATACTTATTTTTTCTTCTTAAAAAAAAATTATTAGGACTACTAATAATTATTAGGGCTACTAACAATAGAAAAACCTCATTAAAAAAAAGAATGTAGCAATATCAAGAGGTACTCGGGGGTAATGTGGGACACTTTTAGGACTTGTTTTTTCCTCGGTTTCTTTTTTTTTACAATACTAAAAAATTGTCATTTCATGAAATATTTGCTTCTTATAGAGAAAATCGATATAAATTAATATAAATATTTAAATTCCAATAGCCAAGGTAACGTGGTGTGGTATTTTATATTACGATCAGGTGATCAGCGATCAATATCTTTAATTTTTGTAAGGCTATTCTGAACACGATTGGATCGTGACTTGAACGCGAATCATCGATTTTTAAGTACCATATTCGGCGAAAAGAACAGAGACTCTATCTGGCGAACCGAGAAATACTGTTGATCCATTTACGGTTTACTAAAGTGCTAGTAAAACCTCGCAGTCACTGAACTCTGATATATGGGCAATTTCTTCATAAAAAGGTCACTTTCATTTTCCTGCATTATAATATTTGGAAAATATTTTCAATTAATTATGAAAATACCACTTTACCCCAAAGACCATATTACCCCCAGGACCAGATAGCACTTGAGACCGTATTACCCCCAGGTCCAGATTACCCTGGAGACCATATTACTAGACCCACATTACCCCAAGGGCTATATTTTGCCGAGGTCCACATTACCCCAAAGACCATATTATCTCCAAGTCCGCTTTACCCCAATGGCTACATTTCTCCGAGGTCCAGATTACCCTGGAGATTATATTACCAGACCCACATTACCCCTAAGGTTACATTTCTCCGAGGCCCACATTACACCGAAGACCATAATACCCCAAGAACCACATTACACCGGTGACCGCATTACCCCCAGGTCCAGAATAACCTGGAGACCATATTACCAGACCCACATTACCCCAAGTGCTATATTTCTCCGAGGTCAACATTACCCCGGAGACCATATTACCGCCAAGTCCGCTTTACATAGGAGATCATATTATCCCCAAGTCCGCAATACCCCAATGGCTACATTTCTCTGAGGTCCACATTACCCCGGAGACCATATTACCCCCAAGTCTACATTACCCCGGAGACCATATTACAGCTAGACCCACATTACCCCAATAACTACATTTCTCTGAGGTCCACATTACCCCGGAGACCATATTACCAGACCCACATTACCCCTAGGGCTACATTTCTCCGAGGTCGATATTACACCTGAAACCGTGTTACCCCAGGTCTAGATTACCCCAGAGATCATATTACAGCCAGACGCACATTACCCCAATGGCTATATTTCTCCGAGGTCCACATGACCCCGAAACCATATTACCCCCAAGTCCGTATTACCCTGGAGACCATATTACAGCCAGACCCACATTACCCTAATTGCTACATTTCTCCGAGGTCCACATTACCCCGGAGACCATATTACCCCCAAGTACAGATTACCCCGGAGACCATATTACCAGAGCCACATTACCCCAATGGGGCTACATTTCTCCAAGGTCCATATTACCCTGGAGACCATATTACCCCCAAGTCCGCTTTACCCTTGGACCCACGTTACCCCAGGGTAATAAATTTCATAAATGTTTAATAAAGTAATCTAATTCTTAACCAAAAAGAATAAATATTTGACCGAACAGGTATATTTCGAAATATAAAGATAAATTTTCAAACAAAAATGAAAAAAAAAATTTTAACAGAAAATAATTTTCAGTCAAGAAAAAATGAATTTTTAACCAAATAATTAAGGTTTTAGTCAAAGAAATAATTCTTGAATTATAAAATAAATTACTCTCGGAACAAATAACCAAAACATAGTTATTTGTTATTAAAGAATAGTCGTAGTTTCTTATTAGGTTTCAATAATTAATTTAAATTAATTGAAAATTTAATTCTTAGCTGTTTTTAGGGGTTGATAAAAATTATGATGGGGTTAAGAATATATCTTGGTGTTTCCTAAAGGAGGTTTTTTCTGATTATTATAAATTTTTACAGTTTTTGAGGGCTCGGTCGGAACGGAATTAGGTTTTTTTATGTTTAAGTAGTAGGGGTGGTTTTCAAGGGTTGTTAAATATTACTATGAAGTTGGAAATATAACTTTTAGTTTTTTGAAGTTGACTTGTGCGCTTCTTTCGAAATTCAAAAATTTTTTTTTTAATGCTTTGCATGGGTGCACTTTAGATTTGTTTTGGTAAAAGTAGTAGGAGTAGTTTTCGGGGTTTTTTGAAATTTATTATTGTTCACAAAATATAACTTACAGTATTCTGAAGGTTACTTTCGTATTTATTTTAAATTTCGCATTATTTTTTAGTTTTAAGCGTGGATTTTTTCAGTTAAATGTGACAGGGGTGGTTTTCGGGGGTGTTACAAAATTATTATTGTACCGAAAATATAACTTGATGTGTTGTAAAGGTGACTTATGTAATTATTTAAATTTTGAGTAATACCGTGGGTCTGGAAATATAACTTTTAGTTTTCTAAAGTCGAATTGTTTGATTATTTAAAATTGAAAATTTAATTTATTTTCTCAGTGCCTTGCATGTGGCTCTTGTGACTTATTTAGGTAAAAGTAGTAGGGGTAGTTTTCGTTTTTTAAAAATTTATTGTGGAGACAAAAACATAAATTACAGTATTCTCAAGGTGACTTGAATAATTGTTTTGAATAGTATCGTAGAAGTGTTTAATTCAGGTGAATGTGGTACTAGAATAGGGGTAGTTTTCGGATTAAAAAAATTTATTATAAGGCCAAAAATATAACTTCATGTATTCAGAAGGTAACTTTTGTAATTATTTTTCATTTAAGTTTATTTTCTGCTGTTTTCTGTAGAGGCACTAGAAATTTGATCGTGTAAAAGTGGTAGGGGTGGTTTTCGGGGGATGTGGAAAATTTAATATTGTACTCAAACTATAATTTGGTGTCGTATGGAGGTCACTTGTGTGATTATTTTAAATTAAAAAATGGTTTTGACTGTCTTACGTGGAGGAATTTTGGATTTGTTCAGTTGAAAATTATAGGGGTGGTTTTCAAAGTTTTTTTGAATAATACTATAGGTTTGGAAATATAGCTTGTAGTTTTCTGAAGGTTACTTGTTTGATCAATTAAAATTTCAAATTTTTTTTCTCATTTTCTTGCATGGAAACACTTGGGATTTATTTAGGTGAAATACCTAGGGGTGGTTTTCGTTTTTTTTTAATTCATTATGAGACCAAAGATATATACCTTTTACTATTTTCAAGGTAACTTCTGTAATCATTTTTAATTTAACGTTATTGTTTTTCTGTCTTGAATAGAGACATTCGGGGTTTATTTAGGTAAATGTGAGAGGGGTGGTTTTTCAGGGTGTTGGAAAATTATTATCGTATTAAAAAGATAATTTGAGGTATTTTAAAGGTGAATTGTGTAATAATTAAAAAAAATTCAATTGTTTTGACTGTTTAGCGTGGAGGCACTTGTGATTTTTTCAGTTAAATATTATAGGGGTGGTTTTCTAAGGTTTTTCAATATTATTATAATGGAGTTGAAAGTATAAATTATAGTCTTCTGTAGGTGACTTAGGTGATTATTTCAAATTTTAAAATTTTAGAGCCTTGCATGGAAGCACTTTGAATTTATTTAGGTAAAATTATTAGGGGTAGTTTTCGGATCAAAAAATAAAATTATTCAGGCCAAAAAGATAACTTAGAGTATTCTGAAGATAAATTTCATAATTGTTTTTAATTTTAAGTTATTTTTGCTGTTTTTCATGAAGGCACTCGGGATTCATCCAGACAAGTGATAAGGGTGGTTTTTAGGGAATTGCTGAATGTCTCTTATTGCATCAAAAATATAACTTGGTGCGCTTTGAAGCTGATTTGTGAGATTTAAAAAAAATTTTAAATTGTTTTTTTATCGTGCATCTAGTCACTTTGGATTTGTTAAGTTAAAAAATCGTAGGGGTAGTTTGAAAATTTTTTTGATATTTTTATGGGGTAGGAAGTATAAATTGTAGTTTTCTGAAGATGAGTTTTTGGATTATTTCAAATTTCAAATTTTTTTCTGTATCTTACATGCAGGCTCTTGGGATTTATTTAGGTAACAGTAATAGGGGTAGTTTTCGTTTTTTTAAACTTATGTTTAGACTAACAATATAGCTTGGAATATTCTGATGGTAACTTCTGTAAATATTTTAAATTGAAAGTTATTTTTTTATGTTTTGCGTTGAGGAAATCGGGATTTATTCATCTAAACGTGGTAGGGGTGGTTTTCGGGGGTTACTGGAAATTTATTATTTTATCCAAAAGATAACTGGGTGTGTTCTGAATGTGACTTGTGTTATTATTTTTAATTCAAAAATTGTATTGAGTGTCTTATGTGGAGGCAGTTGAAATTCGTTTAGTTAAAAGTAGTGGGGGTGACTTTCAAGGGTTGTTGAATATTATTACAATGGGCTTAAAAGTATAAATTGTAGTTTTCCAAAGGTTTCGTGTGTTATTATTTTAAATTTCAAATTTGTTCTCAGTGTCTTGCATGGAGTCACTTGGAATTTATTTAGACAAAAGTAGTAGGGGTAGTTTTATAGGGGGGGGGGGTAAAATTTATTTTGAAGCGAGTAATATGACCTACAAAATTTTGAAGGTAAGTTTTCAAATTATTTTAAATTTCAAATTATTTTGTGGTGTTTTGAATGGTAGGGGTGGTATTTAAGGGTATTTAAGGTTTCAGAATATTATTATGGGGTGTTGAATTTACCCTGTAGTTTTCGAAAAGATTTAAAAATCATTATGGCTCCAAAAATATAACTTAGTTTCTTCTTTGGGTAAGTTTTAAAATTATTGTAAATTTATGTTATTTTTAGGGGTTCTTCGTTAAGGTTCTTGGAATTTATGCAGGCAAGAGTGGTAGGGGTGGTTTTTAGATTGTTTTTAAAATTTATTATAGGACCAACAATATAACTCAGAGTGGTTCGAAGTGCTCTGGTGTAATTATTTTCGAATAAATTTTTTATATTTGTTGTGTGTAGAGGCCCTCGGGTTAAAGGGGGGAGGGGGAGGTGTTAAAACCTGATTTTGGATTTATTATTTTTGTCTTTAAAATTTCCTTATGGAGAAATTATTTCGAGAATATTCGACGGTGTTTCACAACTCGCGTGGGTTGCTTGTTGCAGTGACTTCGCAGGTCAGGTTAAGCAAACAAGACATTCTTATGTAATTCGAGACGCTACTTTAGCCGTCGAAGAGGCTCCGGGGACATCCGTGGGTGTGACTATACTCAGAGACGTCCTTGCACCTTCCCACATCGTCGGAGGACTTTTTAAATATTTTTTTTTGTCCAGAAACAAGGAACTTTTGATTAAAGCAGCCCAAAAAAAAAGAAAAGTCAAACTAGTTGAGCTCGGGAGGGGGTTTTCTGCAGTTTTCACTCCCCTGGCCAAACTTCCAGGAAAATGGACACAAGCTTTTGCTAAAGAATTTAAATAATAGTTTTGAAGCCAAGTTGAGAACT
This sequence comes from Druon quercuslanigerum, assembly GCA_010014905.2. Lineage (NCBI taxonomy): Eukaryota > Metazoa > Arthropoda > Insecta > Hymenoptera > Cynipidae > Druon > Druon quercuslanigerum. Next base: position 7,886 of record JAAAKG020157239.1, on the reverse strand, counting down.
ATCAATCAATCTTCAAGCAATAAAATTATTTTTTAACAAATTAGTTTAAATTTTAGCCAAGTACTTCATTTTTTGTGAAAAATGATGACGTTTTTTCACCAAATAGTTACATGTTCAAGAAGATAATTAACTTTTTTAATAAATAATAGGAACTCGGTAAAAAAAAGATTAGTTTTAACAAAAAAATGAATTTTTAATCCAAAATGAAATAAGTAAATTTTTTATTCAGAAACATTGATTTTCAATATTAAAAAGAAAATTTCAAAAAAAGATTTAAGCTTCTTACACAATTTTTATATAATATTTTTAGACAAAAAGACGAATTTTCTACAAAAAAATTTATTTTCAATAATAAAGGTAATTTTAAACTAAAATATTCAATTTTCTATATAAAAAAGCTTAAAATAAAAAAAAAAATCTTGAACCACGTTCTATTATGAACCAAATGCTAAAAAATTTTTTTTTGCCATCATGCAATATTAGGAAAAAATTATATTAAAAACATCGTTAATATAAATGTGTTTTATGAATTTATTTATTTTCATTAAAATTTATTTTATTTTTATTTTAAAAGACATTATCAGTAATATGATTTTTCTTATGACAATCATAGGAAAACGATTTTTTCCTGGACTGAGTTTAGCGTTATCATTGCCCGTACATTAAATTAAAGTCATTATCCATAACTCATAAATCTAGCCCTTACTCATAACTCTTAATTCTTAACTCATAACTCATTGCTCGTAACTCATAAATCATAACTTAGGACTTATAACTAAACACTTATAATGCTACCCTTAAGTCATACATCATAACTCATAACTCTAGCCCTTAGTCATAAATAAAATCTCCTATCTCATACTGATAATTCATAAATAATCAGTTATAACTCATAACTGCAGCCCTGAGTCATAAATAATAACTCATAACTATAGCCATTAGTCATAACTCATAACTTCAGCCCTAAGTTATAAACAATAACTCATAACTTTAGCTCTAAGTTATAAACAATAACTCATAACTTGAGCCTTAAGTTATAAACCATAACTCATAACTTTAGACACATGTCATAAATCCAAACTCATAATTCATATTTCTATCCCTAAGTCATAACTCATAATTCATAACTCGTAACTCGTAACTTATAACTCATAACTCAGAACAACTACCTCCTACTGCCTCACAAAATAAAACAAAACTCATAGTTCATACTTCTCGTTCTAAGCTATAACTCATAACTCATAACTCCTAATGCATAACTAATATCTCACAGCACATACTTTATAAATCATCACTTTACACCTAAGTCATAAATTAGAAATCATAACTCTAGCCCTGAGTCATAAATCATTACCTATAACTCGAGTACTAAGTCATAAAACGCATAACTCTAGCTCTAAGTCACGACACAAAATTCATAACTCATACTTATATCCTAAGTCACAACTGATAACTCAAAACTCAACTGATTACTCATAACTGATTGCTCATAAATCATAACGTATTAATAACAACTCGTAAGTGATAACTCATAAGCGATAACTCATAAGTTATAACTCATAAGGGATAACCTAAAACTCATGACCCTCACAAGTGGTAAGAAATAACTCATAAGTTATATCCCGTGATTCGTAACTTGTAAATCATAACTCATATATCATAACTTATAACTCATGAATCATAACTCCTGCCTGCTGCCGCCTTCCTATAAAGTTATTATAAACATTTATTTGAAATTCATTTCAAAATGAGTTTATCCAAGCCTAGACCATAAAAAATAACTTATAACTCTAGCCCTCGAGTATAACTAAAAACTTATAACTCTAGCCCTAAGTTACAATTGAAAACTCGTAACTTATACTTTTAGCTCTAAGTCATAACTCCGAACTCTTAACTTATGATTATATCCCTAAGTCATTACTAATAACTCAACACTCATAACTGATAATTGATAACCCATAACTCATAACTCATAAATCATACATAATAACTCATAACTCATACATCATACATAATAACTCATAACTCATAACTCAAAACTCATAACTCTATCCCGAAGCCAAAAAACCTAACTCATAACTCTAGCTCTAATTCATAAATCAAAACTCATGACTTATAGTTCTATCCATAAGTCCTAACTGATAGCTCACAATTCATAATTCTAGCTCTAATTAATAAATCAGAACTCATATCTGATAACTCACAACTCTATCATGCAGTCATAAATTTTAACTGATTCTCTTTAACTCATTTATCTATCTATAAGTCACAACTCATAACTCATAGCCCATAATTTATAACTCATAACCCTTAGTTATAACTCAAAACTATGATTGATGAATTTTGAGTCATAAATAACAATTATGAGTCATACTTATATCCGTAAGTCATAACTCATAAATTGTAACTAATAACTCATAACCCTAGCACTAAGTCATAAGTCCTAACTCATAACTCTAGATCTAAGTTATAAGTGAAAATTCATGTCCCATACTTACATCCCTAAGTCAACTCATAACTTATTAGTTATAACTCATTACTCGTAACTCATTACACATAACTCATATTATTTATTATTTATAACTCATACCATTCATAACACATAACTCATAACTAATAACTCATTGTTCGTAACTTATAACATATAACTCATAATTAATAACTGATAACTTTCGCCCTAAGTCATGATTCTTAACTCATAACTCAAGCTCTAAGTCACGAGTCAAAACTCATGACTTAACCTTCTATCCTTAAGTCATAACTCATAACTTATCATTTATAACTCATAACTGATAACTCTAGTCAAAAGTACTGAATCAGAACTCATGACTTATACTTCTATCCCCAAGTCATAACTCATAAATCATACATGATACCTCATAAATCATAACATCCATAACTCATAAATCATAACTATTAACTCTTAACCCATGACTCATAACGCATAATTCATAACCCATAACTTATAACTAATAACTTATTAGACGTAACTTATAACATATAACTCATAATTGATAACTGATAACTCTAGCCCAGAGTCATGAATTTTAACTCATAACTCTAGCTTTAAGTCATTAGTCAAAACTCATGACTCATACTTCTATCCATAAGTCCTAACTCATGAACCATCAGTCATAACTCATAACTCGTAACTCATAACTCAAAATATTAAATCTTTTTTTTTCTCCTGTTTTATGTTTTTTGTCGCTAACTATTTGCTTGCACGTCGAGTTGGCCAACGGTTCAACCTCGGAGGCCTGGGTGTGTCGATTACAGGTTCATTTTCTGGTATAGAAGGACAAACACGTACACTACTGATTCTGCTTCCAAGTCGACTGGATGGACAACGTGTCAGTTTGCCCGGCCTAGGTGAGTTGATTTCACGATTATTTTCTGTATTAACAGGGTTAACACGTGCAGAATTTGTTCTGCTCAAACGACGTAAATCTTCATGGTTCATCAATAGGGCCTGTTGGCGTTCATTCTCTGCATTGACATGATGAGGGCTGACCCGAATCTGGCGACGGACACTTGCAGAGGGTAAATCTTTATAATTTAATATTGTGTCTGTCCTGGGTCCTTTTGCAACCTCATAATAATTTTGGCGCATCTCTAGCCATTTTTCTTCGCTGATTGGCTCAACAATGTTGAAAGGCTCGCGAACAATAACGATATGGCCAAATTTCGTGAAGGGAAGAATTTGACCTTTATAATCTGATCCAATGAAAGCCCCTTCGAAACTTTTTGGGTAACCACGAGGCATTATGAGGTCTGGTATATCTTCCAAAGCAACATGTTTGGGAAATTCAAACCGTCTTGACTGGGAACTTAATTCTGTAAAGAGAAATTTTTTCATTTTGATATATTGCCCAAAATTTAAAAAAGAGTTTTAACAAAAGAGAATTCACAATCCCCAAATTTCAGTTGTTGATGGTTTGATCTTAATTTCAAAAGTCCTCAGAAAGAATGTGGGTGTTGTATAAGGACCGACTGCGTGAAGGGAAGTAAATACATTATCGAGCGCGAAGCGCGATATCCACCAGGTGCGCTCTAGACATGCTCAAAAATACGAGTTGAATGCGAATTTTGTTCAATTATAAAAACATTTTAATGAATTTTTGAGGGTATCTCAGAATAAAACTAAATGCAAAAAACAAGAAATAATAAAGTAATCATGATAAGTAAAAATTAAACTTTTTTTGTTATATCTGAATATTCATTAAATAAAATATTCATTCCTAGACATAATAAAGAGACGTTCGCATTTTGGACACAACCGAATGCGAAGCACCAGATGCGTTATGAGAATGTGTTCGTTAAAGCGAAAGGAGCATTAACAAAAGAGAATTTACAATCAACAAATTTTATGCGTTTTTATGCTAAAAATAGGATTTTTTTGGAATTTCTTATGGATAAAACAAAAAATCCTACAAGTCAAAATATAAAAAAAACGAAAAACTAGGAGTTCTATCAAAAAATGGCCTGATGAAATGTATGAATTTTTAATCGCTATTAATCTTACAAAAACGCTTCACTACATTTCGCCTAGCATAGTTCAAAATTTAAATTTTTGAATTTTAAACTCAAAAATATGGATTCTGAACCAAAAAGACGAATTTTCATCAAAGAAGAATAATTTTCTATAAAAAAAATCAACTAGTTTTTATCCAAATAGCTGATTTCAACCAAAGACAATAATTTTTTACCACAAAGATAAATAAACTCTTTTAATAATAATTTATATTTTTGGGTTGAAAATTAAATTCCTTTGCAGAAAATTTGTCTTCTTGGTTTGAAAATTCGTCATTTTTGTTAAAAATTCAACAACTTTTAAATTCATCTTTCGAGTTAAAATTTAAACTATTTTCGTTGCCAAATTCCAAAGTTTTGTAGACAAGAAATTGTTGAAAATTTATGTTTTTGGGATCAATTATCAATTTTTTTCCAGCAAATTTGTATTTTTGGTAATTAAATTCATCGATATGAAAAATAGTTTTTATTGAAATATTATCTATTGCATGTTTAGTTGAGAATTCATATTTTTAGTTAAAAATTCAACTATTTGGTAGAAAATTCGTCTTTTTGGATTGAAAATTCGGGACGACTGAAAAATCCCGAAAAAAAATACCCAACAGTGTAAAATTCCCGAAAAATTAAATAAGCAAATAATGAAATTGCAGAAAAATAAAAATACCGAATTCGAAAATTCCCGAATAATAAAATTGTTGAATAATAAAATTTTCGAATGACAAAATTCTCGACAGTTTATAATATTACAGAAATGGAAAATTGTACATAATAAATTTCCCGACAGAAAATTGCCGAATTATAAAACAACCGAATTGTTTAATTCCTCAATTTAAACAATTACAATCTATTTATAAATATGCAACTAAAGAATATAAAACTAAAAAAATGGGAAGATAAGAGGGAAGTAATGGCAAAGAAGTGGATGTTATATGGAAGTTTGGAGAGAATACAAGATGATTTGACATAAGTAGAAAGAAGGATGCAATATAAGTTAAGAAAAATGGCGGAAGAGGAAAGAAAAAAGGGAAGAACATGGGATAAATATGGCAGGATGTAGATAGATGCAGTATGGTGGGATTGGGACAAAGAAAGGGAAGACTTAGTAAGAAATGAGGGCAGGGAAACTAGGAGAGAAAGGAACGGGAGATAGGAAAATAAGCAATAGTAAGAGGCAAAAAGAGACAAAAAACGAATGTAGGGAAGAATGGAGGATATTTTACTGGAGAGAAAGGATGGTAAATTTATGAGAAAGTTGACGCAATTGGATGTTGTAATAATGATGGAGACGTAGCAAGATGAAAAAGGATAGGAAAGAGTAAGAGGAAGATTGCCAAGAGGTTACAAATAGAAGAACAAAAATAAGGATTAATATTGTAAGAGGTAAAGACGGGAGGAGAGAAGTGGAAAATAATGGGGGATATGTGAACGGTGATATGCAGGAGAAAGCAGAGGAGTTGAAGAAAATGATGGAAGAAAATAAAGAAGATATCAGACTTATAATAGGAGGGGATTTCAACGCGAGAACAGGAGATAGAAGAGGAAGGGAATGGGAAGAAGAGGGAGGAAGAAAATCAAAAGATAAAGTACTGAATGGGAAGGGAAAGAAGTTGTTAAAGAGCTTGGAGGAATTAGGATGGTTTATCCTAAGCGGAAATATGGAGGGCGATGAAGAAGGGGAATATAAACGGTCAGGAGGAGAAAGGGGAACGGTAATTGATTATGTGATAGTAGATGATGAGGTAAGAGAGAAGGTCAAGAAATTAGAGGTAGGTGAGTATATTGATTCGGATCAATTTCCATTAAAAGTGACAGGAGAGGGAGAAAAAAGTAATAATAATAGTAATATGGATTCAAAGTTGAAAAAGATAAATAGTGTAGGTAAAGGGGATTGGTTAAGGCATGGAAAAGAAAAGTTTAGAGCAAAGGTATAAACATCAAATGGGAGAGGAAAATGTGGACAAGGAGATAGAAGAAATGATAGGAGAAGTAAAAAGAGGATTAGAGTGCACAAACAAAAATGAAGTTAGTAAAGCGAGAAAGAGAAGTGGATGGGACGAGGAGTGTGAAGAGAAAAAGAAGGAGGTAAGAAATGAATTAAGAAGATGGAGAAAAGAAAAAAGTAATAGGGAAGAATATAGGAGAAAAAAGAAATAGTATTCTAAATTGTGTGATCAAAAGAAATAGGAAGAGAAGAAAAGGTTTGAGGAAGAGGCGGAGAAGGCTAGGACGGAAGAAGAGGTATGGAAGGTATTAAATAGAGAAAGAAGAGGAAAAAGAGTAAATCAAGAATGGAAAACATATTTTTTCGATTTGCTAGCAGGAGTAGGCATAAAAAGAGATGAAATAGTCAAGGTGTTAGGAATAATGAAGGATGGAAAGGCACCTGGTATAGATGAGATTCCAAATGAAGTATGAAAATATGGAGGGACAGAACAAGAGGAATGGGCATGGATAATGTGTAATCGAGTATGGAGAGGAGAGGGGTGGTTAGAGTTATGGAAAGAAGGAGTAGTGATACCATTAGTAAAGAAAGGCAATGGAGAGGAGGTTAAGGATTATAGGGATGTGACTCTGATGCCAACACTATATAAAGTATATGTAACTGTTTTGTCGGAGAGATTGAAGAAAGAAGTTGACGAAAAAAAGATAGAGACACCGAATCAAACAGGGTTTAGAAAACGAATGGGGGTAATGGACAACATATATGTTCTGAACTATTTAGTAAATAAGAGGATTAACAAGGAGCAATGATAGCAATGTTCGTAGACTTAAAGGAAGCGTTTGACTCATTAGACCGAGGAGAGATAGAAAAAGTTATAGTAGAAGAAGAAATGAGGAGAAAAGGTTGGAAAGGTGTTAGGATAGGGAAGGAAAAGATACACTGGCATACGCAGACGACATAGTGCTGATGGCAGAGGACCTGAAATGAAATGTAGAAAAGACAAAGATAATGAGGTTTAGAAAAGGAGGGTGGAGACAAAAAGAATAGACGGGGAGATGGAAGGGTATAAAGAAAGAAGAAGTGAAGGAGTTAAAATATTTGGGAAATATTTTGCAAAATAATGGAGATCATAGTGTTCATATAAGAAAAAGGATAAAAAAGCAGCAGGGGTAATGAAGCAGATATGGGTATGCAGAAAAAGAAGTTTAGAAAAATTGGAAAAGGAGAATGCGGTTATTTGATACGCTGGTATGGCCGGTATTAAGTTATGGGGCAAAGATATGGGGATAGAAAGAAAGGAAAGATATTGAGAGTTTACAAGAAAGATATATAAGGTTGACATTAGGGGTAGATTGGAGGACGCCAGGATATATGGTGAGAGAAGAAGCGCAAAGGGATAAATTAAGTATTAGAG